>JAZHYW010000516.1:0-65580 GCA_037355805.1 Ixodes ricinus
ATGTCACGCTACGCCATGGTGCTATATTACGCTGCAGTGTCGCGTTATGTCATAGATTCACGTTACGTCACACATCCACATGAATACCGTCTGCTGCATTAAAACTCGGCACTGTAACTGTGCAGCAGCAGTATTCCACGTCTCGGCCGTCGCCAGATTTAATTTGAAGCCACAGAAAGCTAAGCATGCATTTTCGTTTACAAGTCTTTTAACAAATTGAAAATGGAAAATTAAAATGATTTTTAAAGTCGAATTGACGAAAACCACTCCCTCCAAAGCCGGATAGTTTCGCCTGGATGATGCGCGTGGATGGTCCCTCAACAAAGACCCTTTGAGAAATTCAGGGTCATCTGGTGCCTTAAATAAGCGGTGCATTTTATGGAGGATTAATGGCGGTAATGAACCTGTTGTATGCAGTATTTTATCGGGGAGGCCCACATTCGTGAGTCAAGTGCAGACGAAAATACGCTATTCACTGTACAGTTCATCCTAGATAGTTTTTATTTCTTAGGATAGCGATAGACATACAGCCTGGACGGACAAACCGGACACTCACAACTCACGACCTGATACACTTTTATAAATCAATTGACCTTGTATGAGATAGTGTTCCGCCGACAGAGCGACGGTACCCGAGAGTTAGAGAGGGGCGCTTACGCAGCTTTTTGTATCTACTACCTGCCTCGCATCGTACTGATGTCTGGAATGTGTAGCACTCTGTATTATCCGCTATGGAGCATTTTTGACCACTTTAAAATCAGTAACCTGGAGCGCCGCCATTAGTACGGACACTATACTGCCATTCCCGCGATGAATTATTGTAATCGGACGTTCTCAAACTGAATTTCGGAAAAGGTATATTTCATCTCTCGAGACAGCCGAGCGTTTGTTCAGTGCCGACAAGACCAACTCGTCCGAACCGTCGGCAACTTCCCCATTGTCCTCACCGCCATCAGTACATCCGCCGGGCGCCGCCACCACGGCAAAAGAGCTGGTACACCGTCACTCACACTTACGGAATGTTTATGTCTCAAAGTTAGCTAGTGCGTATTTAAAGTCGTCAGTTATTATTCATTATTATTATAGTTATATTATTAATATATTTATAATATTATATATTATTATATAATAATAATAAAAATCAAATATATTATTATTATAACATTATACAACTTGCAACGCTCTACATATCTGGCAAAAAATTGAGAGCTCCACCAGTGTCACCGAAAAAAACATTGGATGACCGTGAGAAGACAAGAAGAAGGGAACGCAGTTTCTGACGCGCTCTTACGCAAAGAAAAAAAAAATTGTATTTTCGCAGTTATTGTTTTATGCGATAGATTGAGGTGTAGGGCGACTGTCTCCGCTGTTATGTCGGTGATGGGAACAGCTTCCGGCCATCGCGTGAACCTGTCCACACATGTCAAAATGTATCGGAAACCGCTTGACGATGGTAAAGGTCCGACAATATCAATGTGGACGTGATCAAATCTGGCATCTGGAGGTCGAAATGCATGCAGCGGAGTCTTCGTGTGTCGAAGTACTTTGGAACGTTGACATTTGCTGCATGTTTTGGTCCATCGACGGATGTCAGCGTTAATCCGGGGCCAGATGTATCGTGCCGTAACGAGGCGTTGCGTTGCACGAATGCCCGGATGACTAAGATCATGAATGGAATGGAAGATGGCTTGTCGAAATCGTTGGGGTATGTATGGTCTAGGTGTGCCGGTTGACACGTCGCAGACAAGCTCGCAGTTGGCGAGTGGCAGTGTGACGGGTTGGAGCTGCAGAGATGTGGAGGACGCTCGTAGCTTCTGCAGCTCGGAGTCTTCCTGTTGTGCGGAGGCCAGTTCCGAAAAACTGACAACAGGAGGTGATGAAACACCGTCAATGCGTGAGAGTGCGTCTGCTGGCGTGTTGTCCGTTCCGGCGACATGGCGTAGATCGGTGGTATACTCGGAGATGTACGAGAGGTGTCGAATTTCTCTGGCGGAGTAGGAATTGTGATTTCCCACGAATGCGTAAATCAGGGGCTTGTGGTCAGTTAGCACGTGGAAAACTCGGCCTTCCAAGAAGTACCGGAAGTGCCGAATGGTCGCATAAATTGCGAAGAGCTCGCGTCCAAACGTGCTGTAGCGTGTCTCCGCAGGTTTGAGCTTTTGTGAGAAAAATCCTAGCGGATTCCACCCATTTTCGCCGTACTGCTGTAAGACAGCGCCGACAGCAACATCGGACGCGTCTACCATGACACGCGTCGGGGCGTTGGACATAGGATGCACGAGTAGTGTGGCATCGGCAAGGGCTTGCTTGGCCGCGGTGAAAGCTTCCACTGCGCTGGTGGTCCATGATAGTTGTGCCGAGGACTTGCTCGGAGCTCGGAGCATGTCTGTGAGAGGCTGAATGATTTGTGCGCAATGTGGGATGAAACGCCGATGAAAATTAATGAGACCCAGAAATTCCCGCAGTTTACGTAGAGATTTGGGTTGTGGGAAGTCTCGTATGGCTTCCACCTTAGATTGGAGAGGTTCGATGCCATCGGGAGTGATGCGGTGCCCTAAAAATTCCAGTGCCGTAGTACCAAAGGTACACTTCGCCACATTGATTGTAAGCCCGTAATCGCGGAGGCGTTCGAAGAGCAGGCGCAGATGTGTTGTGTGCTCCTCGTGGGATTTGCTCGCGATCAACAAGTCATCCACGTAGGCAAATACAAAAGGCAGTCCATGAAGAACTTCGTGGACGAATCTCTGAAAGGTTTGCGCGGCGTTTCTCAATCCGAAAGGCATGCGAACGTACTCGAAGAGGCCAAATGGTGTTGTGATGGCTGTCTTCGGAATATCTGCAGGCTCGATCGGGATGTGGTGAAACGCCTTCACCATGTCGATTTTGCTAAATATAGAGGTTCCTGCCAGGTGTTCGGCGAAGTCGTGTATGTGAGGTAGTGGGTAGCGATCCGGTTGTGTATGGGTGTTTAGTGCCCTGTAATCACCACACGGCCTCCAGTCCCCTGGGTCTTTCTTAGGAACCATGTGGAGTGGTGATGCCCAAGAGCTGTTGGATGGTCGAATTATGCCTAGTTCCAGCATATGCTCGAACTCTCGTCGTGCTACTTGCAGGCGTTCGCCAGACAGACGACGAGGGCGAGCAAAAACGGGAGGGCCGGAGGTGACGATGTGGTGTGTCACTGCATGTGGTGGCGGCTCTGCCATGTTGGACGACTTCGTGATTTCGGGAAATTCTTTAAGAATATCTGAGAATCTCGAAGGAGGCAGGATGTTCCGGATGCAAAGGGGAGGTAGACTTGTGGACACGCCGTTGACAGCGAGATGAGTCTTCCTGTCAATAAGGCGTCGATGGTGCATGCTGACGTCCAGATCGAAGTGTGAAAGAAAATCTGAGCCTAAGATGGGGTAGGTCACGTCAGCAATGATGAAAATCCATCGAAAGGTCTTACGAAGCCCTAAGTCCAGGGTCAGAGATTGTCTGCCATATGTTGGAATGTTTGAGCCGTTTGCGGCGACGAGATGCGAACCGGGCAATGGACGTCGCCTCTCTGCATGTGTAGGTGGAATTACGCACATTTCAGCTCCTGTGTCGACGAGGAAACGGCGGCCCGTTATTCGGTCTGTGACGAAAAATAGACGGCTTGTTGTTGGGCCGACGTCACTTGCCGCCTCTAGTGACGGGCCGGAGCGTTTTCCTGCCATTCGCACGGCTGTTGGCACTTACGTGCGTCGCTACCGAATTTCTGGTGGTACCAGCAGAGAACGTCAGTCCGTCGTTGTGAAGGACTGCGACGTCGAGAGGATCTACTTCTCTGACGACGTCTCGAGTCGTTTCTCTTTGTGCTGAGTGCTGCGACGGCGGTTGTCAGGGCGTCGATGCGGGCTTCAAGGGCTCGCATGGCGGAACACTGATGAGCGTTATCCGTGACGCTTGACAGGGCGGGCGCAGCATACTCCGCGACGCGGTCAGCCATCTCGGCAAGGCGATCGAGTGGAAGATCGGTGGCTGGTGCAAGCGTCATGCGAATGCCTTGTGGCAAGCGCTGGAGAAACAACTCCCGTAGAATCGGATTGTTCGTGTCCGAAGCTTGCTCACCTAACAGCTGGCGCATGCGATGAAGTAGCTGAGAGGGTCGACGGTCGCCCAGCTCCTCTGTGTTCAGGAGCTGCTGTAGCCTTGAAGCCTCTGACTCCGTCTTCCTAGCGAGGATCGTCCGCTTGATGTAGTCGTAGGCGTCGTCGGGAGGGGGAGACGCCAGTACGTCGTCCAGCTCATCAGCCACCTCTGGGGGAAGGGCGGAAACCACATGGTAGTAGCGGGCGGTCTGGCTTGTGATGCGCCGCAGGTGGAATTGTGCTTCCACTTGGGAAAACCAGGCCCGAGGGTTTTTCGCCCAGAAGGCTGGAAGGCGGAGGTGGACGGTGGAGAAAGCTCCGTCGCCGTTGGAAGAGGTGCCAGCAGCACTCTGGTTCATGTTGGTCGGACGTCCGGGTCACCAGTTTGTAGGCGGTGTTCTGTAAACGCCGGAGGAAAAATGGAGGCGTCCGAACCAGAGCTTTGGCTAGAGTCAACTTCTTTCTCTTTATTTTCCTGGCTCCCAAAACACGAGCGCTGGCAGAGGCTGGCGCTCGTGATAGCTAGCATTGCGAGCCTAGCGCATCAGTCTGTGTCACTACAATTTTATTTTCCTTCCAGATGTAATTAGAGCTTGCGGAATTTATGACGACAATTCCTTGGTCATCGGGACATCATTGTTCGGCGGTTATTGACTGCACGAATAACAACCGAAAGTGCAGAATATTATCGGAGGACATGTGTATCGCGCACGGGATTCGACAACGCAGCTGCGGTAGCAATGTCTTCAAAATCCATCGCTTTCCAAATAACTAAAACCTCCGGCGGCTGTGGGTTGCGTCCGTAAACTGAAAAGACGTTTCCCCGACGGCATCCTCTCGAGTGTGCTCGGAACATTTTGTGAATAGAGCGCGCACCGAATTTACGGCTGCACCGTCGATGAACATGGGCTGCGCTCGATATGCGGGTAAACGTTTTCTCGAGATAATCGCTGTTTCAGCATGTAACTTTTCGTAACTTAATCTATCTTAATTTTGATATATTGCAGTGGTGACATTGATCTGATTTTATCATCTACAACGTTTAATTGAAGGCTTATTTCCGTCGCCGTGTGTGGCAGGAAAATTGTCGAAACGTTTTTTTTTTCATAATCGCGATCTCCTGCGCGATGGCAGAGAGACGTGAATTTATGTTAACCGTCCCAACGCGATTTGGTTCTTCTTATTTTCCAAATTAGTACATTACTTAGCTGGGAAGAAATATTCATCTCTATGGCTGAAACATGCACATGCATTGATTTCAAATCGTTGAATCATTCATCGACTCCCTTTGGCAATTGACCCATTTCTACTTGGCTGTTCCCAGTTCTAGACAAAGGACACACTCGTCGACACGGGAACCTCAATTAAAACTTTTATGAACATCTGCAAGCAGGAGGCAGATGCCTTTGATCGCTCTCTGCAATGACACTATCACGCATGTTGTTGTTCACAGTATATAGCCGCGCGTGCAGCTGACCAAGTAGGCTGCACACACGTGGCCTATCGGTTAAAGCGCTTGCCTTCCACGCAGAAACCCGGGGTTTGATTCCTGGCAACGAATACGCATTTTTGTTGACTCTGATGTGATGTTCCGCTAAATTCGAGAACCGTGCTGCTGATTCTAGGTCAAAATGTTCTACACGCCGAACCTTCCACGCCGATCGTTCCAGAAGCCCACGAGTGTACAAAAGGGGCTTTGCGTGGCAAGCCGGAGTCAGTCTCGCCCCAGCGTTCGATCCCGCTGTTACGCCGCTATTGACGACCGCGACGCTCTATTAATATACTGTTTCCTTTTTGTTCTGCGCACAAGTTTGCCCCATTAAACGGTTAGTTTGTTTAAGTTTTCGTCGCCTCATGAATTGTTATTTGTGACAATATTACATTGTTGTGAACGACACGAAACGCCAAAGATACTATCGGTGTTCTGCATCTGAAATGACAAAAAAAAAAGCTTAAAGGGAGATTCAATCGCTGTAAACGTATAAAATATATTGAGCACTACCCTCAAATTATTACCGGTGGCGCGTTCAGTGCCGCTCTTGGATCCCATAATGCGGGAGGAGAATCTTTGCCAATGAGTTTAAAAAAGCCACCCGTGTCACACAAGGCACAAGACGTTCCTAGGTCGGATACACAGCACTTTGGAGCGCCCAATCTGCAAATGCAACGCGGGAGCGGAGCCCCGAATTCTTTCACCAACGTTTTTAACCACCCAGCATGGCCGCGGAACCTGACACCGCTTGCTAGATGGCGCAACAGTATTCAAAATGGCGCTATGCACGATAAAATGGTCTATACTTTTTTCCAACGTCAAGATGTCCATGCCTTTATATTGGGAGACTGTTGGACAGTGCAGCGTAAGAATACAAAAAATAATAAGGAGTTTTGTTTGTGCGATGATTTGCTGCTGAACACGCCGAAAGGTGATAGCGTTGCTTATCTTCAATAAAGGCTATATTCCGCTTATTATATTGTGACAAACATTACATTGCATGTCTGTGCTCCGGCGTCTCATTGGCATGTCGAGCACGGTTATACTCCACGCCGGTGCTTCGGTTCAGTTATCGACTTTTCCGTCCGCTCTTTCCTCTTGCAAGTGAATGTGATGACTGCGGCACATCCAGTGCGCTCTTTGTCCCTCAATCTGCGCATGCGTGCAATAAGGAGAGGAGGATGGCACGTGTGCCTCCTTCTCCGGCGCATGAGCGTGCGCATTTTTCTGACGCTCGGAATATGTAGATGATTCGGGGTGGTGTGATATGATCATAGAAATGCTTGGTCCACACAGCATGCTTTTTCAAGGATTTACAAAGCGTATCCTAAAACGCCGAGGAAGCTACACTAGTGCCTCTTGCGCAGATGAGTTATACGGTCATGGGCATACGAGGCGCCAATTGCCACAATAAAAACTAATATTAAGCTAATTATTTTAATTCACCTTTTTTACCACACAAGAAAAATAAACAGATACTTCTAGTTACAAACTTGCTCAGCGCAATCGAAAACCACTAAATAAGTATATTCTAGAAAGTTCGGGAGCGTGTGGGAAGCGCTATGTTGGGATGAAGTTTACACTGCTGCAACAGGCTCAAGGCTGGAGATGCGAAAATACGAGCGAAAACATCACCGCGCTTATCATTCCTTTTATAATTGCACCGCCAGTCTTGCAGCAGTTGCACAAGCGGTAACTTTAGCGCACCACCTGCACTTTCAACGCACTACAAATCTTCCTAATACGTACCGCTTTGGTGGTTTTCGATGAAACTTTGCAGGTTTCTAATTTGAGCCATAGGTTTATTTTTTATAACTAATAGTGATTCAACGAGCTTTAGTTAACAATGCGACTCATTTTGACGATGATCACCTATATAATATTTCCTGCTTTTATAAGTCATCTTCACATATCGGATTACTGTAGCATTAAGTGATTTTTTAAAGCAAGTCTGGAGAGCCTAAAAATACCCTGTATATCTTACCATTCTTCTCTGCTCCTCTCACCAGGAATGAGCTAATTGATGCAGTGATACTCCGAACCCACTTCGAAGTTAACCTTCGCGGAAATGAATGCTTCATCACAGGGCCAAGCGTCTACGTCAGACCTTCTTACGATTACGAAGTGTCAGTGGTGAGAAACTTTATGCACTTGTGAGCCTGTATTTGATAAGTTTGGGCAGCGCCTTTGGCGAGAAACAGTGAACGATTTTGGTGGCCGAGTTTAGACTAGGCGTCATTGCGCTTTTTGGTGTTCCTCGAGACGCTGAACTGATAGAACTTTATTGATGAATCAACATGTGTGCAGGAGAATAACAACGAAAAAGCTACAAGGAATGCATTATAATTTATTGGTTGGTCACTTGAAGCGCGAAGCGCAGTTTTATTTTGTTACTTAATTTTTCAGAGATGTTTCAGTCGTTTTTTTCCCGCGCGTATACAGATGCTGAGAAACGTTCGTAGAAGACCGTAGGTCGTGCGATTTAACGCTAGAGTTCGCCCAACTCAATAGGGCCTAGTCAATTGAAGGATGCGCCCGTTATCAAGATATGTAACAATTGGGATACTACTAAGTTTGTCAAGCCAAGACACTTTTCTGAGATTCACGAACGTCCCGCAAATGTAAAAAAATTCCGTTACGATTACTACCTACATGCCACAAGCGTTACCTTTGCGTTAGTTTTGTAGCAGTTTGGATATCAGTATTATCAGGTGGCACAATTTAAAAACAAATAAAACTCTGACAATACCAGAACTGTTACAAACATATTTCGAGTATTTATTTTATACTAGGTTTATGAAACTTTGTGAACCCAGCGAGGTCTCAATGGCCCAGTAGAAAGACCAAACACACTAATTTTAACCAAACATAATGCGTAACGAGAAAAGTAATAATATACACAATGCTTAAATGCAGTAACAAAATGACTGTTCGTTAGTTATCTTGGATTATAACAAGCGCATTAATGCGTTACTGAAAAAAAAAACGAAGGGGTTACCAGTAACGTCGTTGCTTGTATAGAGTAGCTTGCAGCGATGCTTCCAGCCACATTGACATATACTGTGAGAGTTCGACCGAACGGAGGGGCCAGCGCACCGCCAGGTCTGGCGAAGTCTCGCACGAGGAGCCATTACGGGATATTCTACGAGAGAACGCCCTTTCGTCACATGTATTAAGTGCCTAGACTAACGCAAAAAAAAACCGAAAGATTGTTTCCTTTGAAGTTCTCTCATTAGATATAACTTATTTTAACATGTTATCTTTTGTAAAATATGTTACACAATATATAACATATTGTTATATCTTTCTTTGCAACATATTTTAACGGAGAATCCCCGGTGTCCCAGCATCTTTTTTGCTGATCGTGTACGCGAGCGGTGGGCGTCGTTTGACTTTGTTTTCTTTTTGGCTGATCGTGTACGCGAACTAGGGCTTCGTTTGTGTTGGTTTTATGAGTATTTTTCCATGAGTTTGGTGCATATGTTGCTGTGATATTGAAAATTGCGGTCTTAAGAATGGTTCGAGCTCAATTGTTACGAAAATAGGCGACGACATCTTAAAATAGAAGTCGGCAAAGGGCTGTACTAGTTCAGCGATGCAATATTTGTGAACGAAACAAGCTCCGCGTTGAATTTCAGTAGAGTACTAAAGCAATTTTTTCTAGTGTTTGCTTCATACGATCGATATTCACGGTTGCTAATAGTGCAAATTTCTGTAGAAATCCGCCGACTTCCGAGATCGCGGTTCGCGAGGCTTTGAATGAGCGTCTCCAACGAGCATGAGCAGGGACGTTCTCGATCAAAAGTCACCCGCAGTCGCTCGAGTGTTTTTGGGGTACAAAGTTTTATCAAAACCTCGACGTCCACAGGTTTTCAATGTGATGCTTTGTTAACTGTTTGTTCAAACAAGCGCATAACAGCTCCCCAAAGCGCCAGTAAATGTGTGTGTTTATTGTTTCCGGAAAGCCCGACTACAAACGTGCCACTCCTCGTAATCTTGTGTATGTCTAAATAGCGGGTTGCCCCCTAAACAATCCTGTATGGTATACTGTGCCAAAATACCAGCGTCATTCAACCATGCAACATATATGACAGTAAAATATAAAATAAGTTACCAAAAGTACAGTCCACGTATTTTTTATTCTGAGCACACTTATTGTGCACTTCCTATGCACATTGATATGAACTCCTGAAGGCTAACGTCTCTACTTCTTTAACTCTTGTACAGGCCTGCAAACAAGTCTCCCCGCAATACATGGCCTATGTCAAACAAATGTCAACACAATCAAAAGCATACAAGCGCGCGCTCTTCGTGCATGTCTTGGACTTCCTACTTGTACTTCGACCGCTGGCACAATTGCAGAAGCTCACAATACACCGGTAGAAGTTTTGCTTATGCTGGAAACAGTAAGAGTCCACTTAAGGCACATTAAAAAACATGCTAATAACCCTCTCTCCAATATTGACCTTGAACGTCAACACTCAAGCTACTCTAAAGCTCTGTCCCAAATGAGAGTCCACTTTTCAGATGATCTTGCACCGGCAAAGATTTCAATAGTACCCCAATGGAGGCTTCCCGTGCCTGATGTCACAGTGGACATTAAGGGAATCAGGAAGAAAGCAAACACCCCAATCTCTGTAATTTTGCAACTTGTATTATCGAATATCCTTTGTGATCATGCGTCAACAACTCATGTTTACACTGATGTGTCAGTAAGTTCGAATACCTCAACCGCATATGTGGTTATCCCAAGTCACCTAACAACGAAGGCATTTAAGCTTAGCCACATGGCGTCATCTACGGCCTCTGAATTAGTGGCAATTAATCAAGCTCTTGAAATGATCTTCTCGAAACCGCCCGAACACTGGACAATATTTTCGGACTGTAAACCGGCACTACAAGGGATATCCACATTTATGAGACATAATCAAAACGATCAAATCCTTATTGACGTTCTACTAAATCTTAAAAGATGCTTCGACCTGGGACACACTATTAAATTTCAATGAATCCCAAGTCACTGTCACATACCTGGGAACGAGGCAGCTGATGCTTTTGCGAAATCATCCCATTTCTTAACCCCAAACGTCATGGTGCCGTACTGCCAAAACGACATACGGTCTCTCATTAATCACTACGCCGTCACCGAAACAAGAAGATTGTGGCATACTGCGACCTATCATGAGTATGGACCTCTCTACGCTTTGGATCCCGATCTTTTCTTCCACACTCCGAGTGATATGCCACGGCGGACAGGGGCAGTGATACATAGACTGAGACTCGGTGTAGCATACACACACAAGTTCCTTCATCGGATTGGACAGGTCACAACACCTAAGTGCCCAAGTTGTGACTCCATTGAAACAATTCATCACATCTTGTGTGATTGTGTCATCTACGACGCAGAAAGGACACAACTCAAAAACACGCTAGCATGCCTAGACAACCGACCCTTCTCTGTGACTAAGGTGCTTGGTGCTTGGGACAATGCACACAAAGAAGCCAAGGCCACAAAAGCACTAGTTAGATTCCTAAAAACAACACGCCTGGACTTCTGCTTATAGAAGATGACCTTCATTGTTAGTGAATAGCGCAGTGTTAGTGTTCAAACTTTGTAGTTTTTACTTTTTTATCTTTCTGTTCTTTCTTCTCTCTTTAAATCCTCTCACCACTCTCCCCCTAAACAAAGTAGCAAACCGGGACAAAATACCCCAGGTTAACTTCTTTGTCTTCCTTTCTGCCCTTTCTTCTCTTTTCTTCTCTCCTGAAGGCTGGCATCTCTACTTCTTTGACTCTTGTACAGGCCTGCAAACAAGCCTTATACATATGTCTACAAATGTAACATCAAGTAGCACAAAAATGAAATATGAAATTGACAAGACATGTTAACGAAAATTGCAAATGAAAACAATTTGAACATTTATACTGATGCAAAGGTAGGGCAACCTCGCATACTGAGGCCCACAATTCAGCCACGTTAAATGTGAAGGTCTGGCTCAGAACAATAAGAAGCTATATGTAAAATGAAAAAGCCAGAACGAAATAAAACAGGTCATCATGCTTTTCTTGTAGCCAAATACGAATTCTAACGTAGGATTATATATTTGTACTCCCTATATGCCCCATAGCGCGTTTCACAAAGAAACTATTACGATCTACATCATCACAGACAGGCCCGGATACACACTGATCTATCTAATAGCTGTTGACGGGCTCAAAAACTTCCCTGCCTCCAAGGAATTTTTCTTGTTCTTCATGCTGGCCCCTGCTCACCTCCATGTAAAAACTGTGCATGCGAATCACGACAATCCTTATTATCAAATGATCCTTGATTGGATTACAGTCCGGGAAATCAACGGCTGAACCTGTTTTAGAGCGCAGCTCTTAGGAGCCTGTTTCCGGCTTGAGCGGCGTCGCCGCCGAAGTCGCTGTCGGCATAACCGCGCGTTGCATTACGGGATGTTTCCAATATGACGTCACACGTGACGTCACGTGTGACGTCATTCTTGTGGCTGCACACGGCGCCCAGATTGAACGGGAATATTTCCCCTCTAAATTTAGCGGAAAAATTTCCCCGTTTAATTTAGCTGAAAAAATTCCGCGTTAAATTTAGCGAAAAAATTCCTCCCATAAATTTAGCCGAAAAAATTACCTGCTAAATTAAACAGAAAAATTTTCACGCTAAATTTAGCGCAAAACTTTCCCCGCTAAATTTAGCGGAAATACTTTCCCGCTAAATTCAGTGGAAAAAATGTTATAATTTTAGCAAAACGATATTTTCCGCTAAATTTATCGGGAAAGTTTTCCCACTAAATCTAGCGGTAAACCTTTCCCTGCGAAATTTAGTGGGATAATTTCCAACCCAAATCTAGCGGAAAAAATTCCTTGCTAAATCTAGTTGGGAAAACATTTCCCGTTAAATTTAGAGGGGAAAAAAGTTTCCGCTTAATTTAGCGAAAAAAAATTTCCCGCTAAACTTAGCTGGAAAATTTCCCACTTATTCTAGCGAAAAAACTTCCCCGCAAAATTTAGCGGGAAATTTTTCTGGCTAAATTTAGCGGAAAGAATTCCTCCTAAATTTAGCGGCAAAATTTCCCCGCTCAATTTAGCGCAACAATTTTTCTCCTAAATCTAGTGGAAAAAAAATCCCCGCCAAATTCAGTGGAAAAATTTCCTCGCTAACTTTAGTGGAAAAGCTACCCCGCTAAATTTAGCGGAACACTTTCCCCACTAAGTTTAGCGGAAAAAGTACCCTGCTAAAATTAGCAAATAAATTTGCCCGCTAAATTTAGCGGAAAGATTTCCCCGCTACATTTAGCGGGAAAATTTCCCGCTAAATTTAGCGGAATGATTTCCCTGTTTAATCTAGTGGAAATATCTCCGCCAAAGTTTACGCAAAAACTTCCCCGCTAAATTTAGCGGATATATTACCCCACCAAATTGAGCGGATAAATTTCCCGCTAAATTAGCGGAAAAATTACCCCAATAAATTTAGCAAAATAATTTCTTCGCTAAATTTAGCGGAAAAATTTACCCGCTATGTCTAGCGGAATAAAGTTCCCCACTAAATTTAGCAGGAAATTTAGCGAAAATTTTCCACTAAATGGGACGGGAGCAGAAGAGGGAGGGGGAAGAGGGGCATACCCTTCCCTCTTCCTCCTCAAGAGCTGCGCTCTAATTCGGCTTTACAGAGAATTGTAAACGTCTTTCATTTTTTTTTTCTTTGCACCTCTTTCAGCAACGTTTTCGGTGCAGCCTGTCAGTTTGGGAAGAACAGCTTTATTCAGGGGAACACTATCTCGCAGGCATGGTGTAGAGGAAGATGATGGAACACTCCTTGAAACCATTTGACAGTGTAAAGCCACCGCTTTGTCAGTGCGTCCTGGGTCTACAGTACCGTTTCTGCAAGCTGAACAAGTGACCTTTTTTCATGACTGATGCTGCGATGTACCTTCACATTGGAAACAAATGCACTCTCCTTTTGTTCTCAGCATCTCAAGATACTTATACGGGTCAGCTTTTCTCGTGTCTGCCACCACATCCTGCACGTCTTGAAGAATGGAAGAACGGTTGTCTGCCAAGGAGAATACTGCATCGTCTATGGAGAAATGCATGTGTGTTGGTGCATGCTAGTATTGACACACGCTGATGACGCTAAGAGCAACCTTGAACTGCCATGGCGTTGGAATAGAATTTCCCTTTGACCACAAATAAAATATTCTCTAAGCTTTAAGGAGTGAAGCGGCTAGTGAGTAAAAATGCTTACTTCTCACCATGAAGAAAAATGTTCTGTAAGGCCAAGAAACTGCACGTGCTGAGCAGCACGACTTTCTCCACTAACTTCCACATACCATCCCCGATTTTGACAATCTGGAACATGTCCATGAAGAATTCTAGAAACGCAAGAGCCTCATCTTTTTTTCCGGGCTTGGCCAAGCTGAGCACCATGTCGGAATGTCTGTTGCACGTCAAACCGAACCACGTGTAAAGGTCACAAAAAAACATCCCGAAGACAGTGCCGGAGATTGATCAAGTTCTTTACCAGTTCTTCAGTGGCACATGCCGATTTATGGCTCATTGAGTCAACTACAAGGCACACCTTCATTATGTCAAAATGACCCTGTGTAATTAAACATGAGGAAGATACATAGAAAGGAGGAACGGACAACAAAGTCTTTCAACTCGTTGCTAGGTGGAAGTCTTTGTTGTCCGTCCCCTATTTCTATGTATATTCCTCATGTTCAATTACTGTTACCAACAGGCTCGTTTTGTACTTACTTGACCCTGTGACCAGTAGGTGTTTTTGAGGTGGGGTGCCAGCTTGAATGTTTTTCCTCTTTCTTGGGACACCAGCTCCTTTACGGCCACACGTGGACCACATGTGACGGCGAGCTTTGTTTATCGACCACACCTTGAGGGAGAACAATTTTCCAAGAGTGGCAGAAGTGGTTTCTTGAATTTTTTATAATGTGTGGAACCTCGTGTAGAGGACATAAATGACCCTTGAAGTATTGTCCGGGTAGGGCGTACTGCAAGAAACCAAGGAACTCAGATGGTCATTTTGCGTGCTCTCCAGTCACTTGTGAAAGCAATCACATCTAATCCTATCTCTGAACACCGTCTAGTAATGTCCCTTTGATGATGTTTGCAGGTGATTCGCCTCCTCGCCGAATACAGCGATTGCTTCAGGACGTTGTCGAACGTGCGCCACACCGCCGTCGCAAAGCACCGCATCGCTACCGAGGACGATGCGGTTCCTGTGCATCGATTGCTGTCAAGAGTGTCCGTAAAAGAAAGGAACGTCATCCAGAAGCAAGTGCGAGTAATGCTGAAAGACTGCATAATCCAGCATTCAAGCGGTCCGTGGGCACCTTCTGTCGTACTGGTTAAGATGGAGGACGGAACGCTTAGGTTATCTGTGGAATACCGGCAGCTGAACGCGGTGACGATGGAAGACGTCTACCCCCCCCCCCTTCCAAAGCCCGATTAGACCGGCTGCGTCACCCTCAATACTTTTTTTATCAATGGACCCGAAAAGCGGCTACTGGCAGATGGAAGTCGACGAACGGGACCGAGAGAGAAGACAGACATCATCACGCCGAATGGACTCTACGAGTTCATGGTGATCCCGTCCGGACTATGCACAGCACCAGCAAATGTCCAGAGTGTCATGTACACCGTACTGCCAAGACTGAAACGACAGAGCTTCTTCTTCTACCTTAACAACGTCGTAGTGTTTTCAAGTGGCTTCGACAAGCACTTGCGGCGACTACGAGCGGTTCTCGAAGTCATACAGACCGCCGGACTCGCGCTCAAGCCATCGAAGTGTCGGCTGACCTATGACGAACTGAAGTTCCTAGCTTACGTGGTTAGCACCGATGGCGTTCGCCCAGACCTAGAGAAGACTGGCGCCGTCTCGGTATTTTCAGCGCCGACAGACAAGAAGACCGTGCGAAGATATCTTGAACTATGTGCGTACTCTCGGCACTTTGTTCGCGATTTCGCAAGATTTCCGAACCGCTCACAAACCTCTCGAAGGACGCCGAGAAGTTCGAATGGGGCCAGGATAAACGGCAGGCAATTGACGAGCTGAAGCGACGACTCCAGCACTAATTCTCTTCTTGGACACTTTAATCAGGATGCGGAAACTCAGATTAAGACGGTCGCAAGTAACGCAGGACTTGGCGGGGTACTGGTTCAAGTGCAAGGAGGCACGGAGCGAGTCGTCGTCTACGCAAGTGGCGCACTGTCGAAGGCGAAGAGAAATTACTCAACGAATAAACAAAAAATGTCTCGCGGTCATCTGCGCAATCACCAAGTTTCCTTCGTGATTGCCCAAACCTTCCTTATTTAATAAACCACCAGGTTCTCTAATGTACCTGAGCTCATTAAAAATGCTCAAGAAAGAACTAAAGACATTGTGCCACCTTTGTGTCCCTTAAAGATGAGAAAGGAAGTTATTGCGATTTTTATATTTTTGTATCTTTGTTCTTGACTGACTGTTTTTGGCCTAGTGTGCTGTGTGGCGGAGTGTATGATTGATTCAAAATGTCTACAAATATGTTTTTTCTTTCTGCCTGTAGAATTGTTTTTTTCGGCATGTAGTTCTTTGGTTAGTTCATATTCGTTGCATTTTCTTATATTGAGCATAGATTCATTATAATAGTTTGTTTGCATCGAGCATGCGTTCATTGTATTTACGTGTTTATATCCAGCTGATTTGGACATGTATTCTTGCTAGTTGCCTGGCCCTACGCACGAGAAGGACGCTGCTTTTGTAGGCTATCACTATTGCCTTTGTACTTTTTTATTTGAGCAGATTATTAATATTATAATTATTATGTGGTTGTGATGATCATATTTTTTCGTATATGTTTGTAAATTTGTGAACATTTTACAACTCTTTTCCTCGCAATAATATCTCCTTCTCACTGTCGGTTAAATAGAACAAAATATATAAAATAAATGTCGGCACTTTTTTGCAGGTGGACGCCCTGGACTATGCACAAAACCGGCTGTCCCAATTTGCGGGACGGTCGCTGGCGTTGTCGTTTTCATTGGCCCTTTTTTGGATCGACCCTGTGGGTGGCAGTGACCAAACACGTTTTGATATCGGAAAGCGTTGCACCAGAATTAAATCGTATGCAATGTCGGCGGTAAGTAATCAAATAAAGAAGACGAACACGTAATCCCCGTTTTTTACAGAATGTTTATAGCTTGTGTAGAACGGTTGGCAGGTTCAATACGCAGTCGGCGCAAAAGGATCAGCAGCCACCAGTGACTGGCGGTCCTCCGAAAGGGCGACACGCGGTTCTGCAATTTTAAAAAATCAACGAGGTTGGCGGATGCCAGCTTCGGAAAGTGGTGCTCTAAACATTTTAAAACAAAATTAAACAAACTTCAGGCAGGAATAAGAAGAAGCTATCTTCGATTTTACTAAAATTTATAGTGATAGTTTTCCACTGAGCTCTTGGGTTTGTTCATAAATATATGTTGCATCATTTTGTTTCCTTCAATGTAACAGCCCTGCAAAATATACATTCCACGCCGTCATTTTTGCCCAAGGCCACAGAAGATATGATCATTTGGTTATGTCTCTGTTATGACCAGATATGTTTGTGTGCTTTGTTCGGGTATTGGGCTCAAGTTCAAGTATTATACTAATTAAAAAAATAACTGCGTTACTTTTCCTTTGTAGGTATTTGACAAATAAATCTGTTTTGCTCTTTGAAATTAAACGGTTCTACGAGCTTTATTTGAACTCTATCCACAAAAGTCGGACGAAAACTTGTAATCGTTAATACTACCTTTCTTCCAAAAGGTACTAGAAAGATTACGTACAATAGGGCAAAAAATATAAGTCGCGATGAAGTGGTAATATGCTTGAGCCAGCAAGCCTGTTACACTACTATTCATGACGGTTGTAGATACGGCTGGCTAAGGTAAACATAGGACTTGATTGGCGGACTTTTGTTGGACGTCCGGTAATATTAAAATATACTTTTTTAAGATTGAATTAATGATAATAAAATGAAAAACGTAAAACAAATGTATAGAGTAAAGATATCGGGCGCACTAGTTGCCCATGTTGGCAGGAAGGCCTCTTGAAGCGACCGTCTTTTGCCACTCTTCAAAGTAGACTGACGAATTCCCCAAAGCATTCACCTGTGCTCCAATAATTCCTAGCGCGTGCGAGGAAATCGGTCAACTCCGAATGTGGCTACAAGCAGGGAAGGCAAAAATGATCGTCGCAGTCTCATGGCCTCAGTGTTCCGGGAGGAGAATTCGAAAACTCTTGTGCAGTATCTCTAAATCCGGCTCTCTGATTGTCTTAGTTTAGGCATGTGGCAGCGAGCTCTTCTTGAAGGAGCAGACAAAAGTATGCAGGAATATATCTCAGAAAAACAGTGCATTACTACGAAGTTCGGTGTTTTAAAAGAATGGCGTTCGACCGAACTGGACGCTGTTTTCTCACTTTGCATTGTTCGACGTGACAGCTCGGAAAGCAAAGCAAAGCCGCTAAGCCTAGAGAGCCAACGACCACATATGAAACTAATTTTAGACTTGAGAACTTAAAACGGGCTGTAAAAGTTACGGGAAACATGCCGGCACAAACAAATACGCGCCGCCAAACACGCCCCGTGCCATTAACACTGCGTTTAGTTTATCCCGCTTCCGTGCAAAGCGCACTACACTTTTCAAACCGGCCATTGTCTCAATGAGCGCCTGAGAGAATGCGCTAATCAGGTCATACAAGCTCATTTCAACCTACCCGTTAAAACGGTCCACGCGATAGCTTAGCATGTCAAAGCCTGCACAAGTTACGATCCAGAGTTCAATGGCACCCGCAAAGATTGACCTCGCAGGTCTCGGTATGACCGCGAGATAATGGAGGCTTTCGCTATGCATCACACCAGGGGTAGCATTTGCTCCTCCTCTCTTAGCGCCTCCGACACCGAGATCTCGTATCTTCGTCAACAAGTTCAGCCCATTTGCGATGACTATAAGTCAAATTTCAGCGACTCGTCACTTCGCCGACAAAGACCCTTATGAAGCAAAGGGGAGGGTGCAGGCTAGCTGATGTAATTTGTGTAGTGTCAGACAATCGCTCCCTAATGGTTTTTCGAAAATCCAGACGGTTTCCGGGGCGGTTGATGTTAAGTAAAAACCTTTTATTGATCATGTTCGACACTTGATGGGAAGCCTAATGAAGAAGGATTATCTACTTGAGAAGAGAAACGTTCGTGACGTCCGGAGGTTAAAAGAGAGTTGAAAGAAAAATCCCTACAGTTGTTTCAAATAGATAAGTCGGGAAGTTTTGCTGTGCTCCCACTACAAATTATAGAGAGAAGGCGGAGTGCACCATGACTGGCCTATTTAATGAATCTGACGAAAACTTGACACGATTGAGAAGAGGTATTTGCAAAGTACTCAAGGAGTGTGAATTTAACAGATTAGTAACTAGAATCAGAGGTGGAGAGCGTTAGGAATCGGGCATAAATTTTGTTTTGAAGGATCATAAGCCGGAAATGCAATTAGATGCTGTAATCAACGAAAATAAAACGTGCCAGAAAGTCGCATCAAAGTTCATTCAAAAGCTTCTTTTTTTTGGCCGTTGGATGATGCGTTATTGCTACAACAAAATGGCAAAGCACATCAAAAATAGTTGAACGAAACGAATCAACTTACATTAATTATTTTATACCAATCGACCCCGTATCAAATGCTATAGAAAATTCTTTAAACATTAATGTTTTTTTTAATTAGTAGATTGTGTAAAACGTTGTTGAGCCCAAAAAGATCAAAACGACCGTTGTTAGTCGAATTCACGTTTTAGAAAAGTTACATACACTAAATACTGATAGATATTATCTGCATCGATGCACCAATTAAGTATTAATTTTTTCATTGCAAACTTTTCAAGTAAATTCAAAGA
Organism: Ixodes ricinus; assembly: GCA_037355805.1. NCBI lineage: Eukaryota > Metazoa > Arthropoda > Arachnida > Ixodida > Ixodidae > Ixodes > Ixodes ricinus. The sequence continues at coordinate 19,547 of JAZHYW010000516.1, forward strand.
ACGGTTCTCATGTAGGAATTTTTTTTAAATGTCAAAAATCTACACGCATTTTCTATGCCGTTTAGGGGTACCTTAATTTCTTAAGTTTGTAGGCATACGTTCAGGTTATTAAACGTTTTTTTTTATTCAAAATTCATCCGTTCATTTTATTGGAGACAACAATGCACCGGGCGAAAAGTGTATACAAATCAAGGCATAAATCATTTTGTACCTGAAAAACATAAGCTGACAATCTATACTTAAATACGTCCTGTACGGAATCAACCAATAATAATAACGTACGTTTTGTGCCTAGTACTCACTCACAACACAGTTATCTCTGAAGGTACCTAAAATATCGCACTCGAATTCAACTATAAGAACTATAAAATGCGTGCGGTGACATCTGGAAAATTGTTAACAAGTTTCGCTGTTCTTCCTTTGATCGCAGTATCCCCATGAAACGGTAATCGAGAACGATAAACTTATCAGTAAGTTGCAACAGGAAGACACGCAATATCTCATCCTTTTTTATCTTTGAAGTTTGTTTTTTTTCACTCGGCACACACACCGTTTGGCCCGGAATTTCCAGATGGCGTAAATGTTAAAGGTGAATGCGCCACGTGGGGACAGATACGTGAACTAGAAGCGCCTGTCGCAAATTTCTGGACATGTGGTCCGGGGTGGTTAGACTTTTAATGTATGCGCTACTTACCTCAAGCCTTCAAAAAAAAAAAAAACACTCAACCGGAAGCAATATACTCAGCCCAGTAAGATCGGGTGTTCTTTTTTCTTTTGCTTCCTGCCGCACACCCTGTATAGTGTCGCATTAACCGGCGTTTCATGTCGTCGGAAGCCGCGGTCCTGGCGGTTGGTGCTCCAAGATCCGACAAAAAATATTGGCGAACACCAATCTCGTTTTCGTCGTGGTGCCCCAGCAGTTGGCTGCCGAACTCTCCAGGGACTGTCAAGCTCGAGGGCAACAGCAGCACAACACGCCTGTGACAGATTCACATTCGCTGGTATGACACCTCCAGGATCCCGACTGGCGACAACATGACACTTATGTTATGTCATCCGTCGGAAAGTGAGAGACCACATTTTAAGATGCGCTAAACACACCAATTCGGAGATGCGTCCCAGGGGCAGTAGAAACTCGAGTGAGGCGGCGTTGGGTGCCCGACACTGTTAGGGCGAACATAAAATCGGCCCCTTTTTTGCATTTTTCTTCTCGACGGGATTGCCGTGTCCCAGAATTTACCACCTAGGTTAGCTTCTCCATTGAGCACTTCCCACAACAGCTACAACCGTAGAGCTGGCTCTATAACGTTCCCAAAAGAGACGAACCCCTAATTAGGCGACGTTGAAGTGACGCTCAGCAAGTTTTCATAACATACCACGCGTTAAATTCGTAACTATACTCGTTTTCACCTCAAGAACCGTAGTAAAAAAGTCCGGCTTCACGCGGAACATTACTAATTTTTCCCTTTATATAAAGAATTAAGATATGTGTAAGTGCATTTTAGATTAACTATATGTTGTCTTATCAAGACGTACACGTTTCAAACGCCAAAAGTATCGCTTATTCCTCTGACAAGCAAATATCGTAAGAACTACTTCGCGCCGCGTAGGAACAATGCGCAAAACTTCCTTTTTTCTTGAGGTGAAAACGAGTTTAGTTAAAGTTTATCAACAATTTATGGGTAAATATATGGCCAACTGTGACAATTAGCCTAATATATTATGACCCCCCCCTTATAACTAACCAGCACATATCGTATTAATGTAGCTTTCACGGCTTTCTTAAAAATATGCAATTTTGTAAACCCTAAACAAAAACCGTGGAGGGTGTTTCAGTTTCACACAGGACTTATTTAGAATGCAATATCTTAAAAAAAGAGTCCTTAAAATTATTTCTCCGGGTTAGCAGTACCGACCACGGAGGACCCCAGAGTTTGAGTGCAAAGTGATAAATAGTGAATTCATTACCTAAATTTGCCTATACTCCGTTTCACTGTAAATAAACGCGAGGCCAAAACCACGAGCACGAGCATGTGGTCCAAAGCAGTGCCTGCACTGCACGATCGCGCCAGCTTGGTAAGGGTATGGAGCCTGGAACGCGTCTCCGACTGGTGTGTTTAGCGTCCTATCCCGCCCATACATCAAAAGTGGTCCCCAGGTGGCAACAAATGACGTCACAGAAGCCGGAGTGTCATGCTGTTGCACTGTCGCGATCCTGGCGGTTGGCCGTAGAAATGCTGGCGAAAAGCGCGAGCGAACGTGAGTGTCGCTGTCGTCACGGCGTCCCAGGCGTCCCAACTTTGGGCTGGTGTAGCTTCCGTGGACTGTCACAATGGAGAGCGACCTGCAGCAGGACAGGCGTCTGTCATAGATACCGCAACTGTTGGAACGCCGCCACGATCGCAACCGGCGACAACATGACACTTCTGTGACGTCATCAGGCGGAAATCGATGGACCACTTTTTTGGGCGCGGTAAACACACCAGTCGGAGACGCGTTCCAGGCACCACAGTAAGGGTGCTGATAGCCAATAGCGCACTCTTGTAGCCTCTGCCACGCTCACACTTAAAGCAAAAGTGAGTATAGTTCACCATAACTAGCACATTACGATAACAATTTTTTTACCCTTTTCCAAATGCACAATAATAGTCGTTAGAATTCAGACCACCAAGTCGTGACGTACGCTTACCTCTGAAAGCACAACCACAATAGGTTTTTAAGCAGTTTTTCTTTTGTGACCTCAATTATATAGGAAACATACATATATACTCATTCAGAATATATCTTAAAATATGATGGTAGTAAAACTACAATTACACGGAGATGTTTGCTTCTATAATAGACGAGAGCGTAAAAAACACAGGCGGGATTTATCATGATGCCTGTTGTTGCTTGGAGAATTTCTCTTGGGCGTAAGAAGCCCGGGACTTCTCACATCCTCGCGTTTCTTCAAAAGACCATGAAATAATTTTTTCAGCCTCTTCCTTCTTAGCTTTAATCTTCAACTTTAAAGCTAAACGAGAAATCACGTGTTCGTGACGTGTTTGGCCACGGGTGAGATGACTCCAAGCCTCAATCGCACTTTTTAAGCGACGCCATGGGACTTGTCTTTCCCAAGTGAATGTTAAGTGTCGCCACGGAACTCATTGGACCACGAACGCGAATCTAAATATTCCTCGACAGTTTGATTGTTCACGAGTGCATACGTGCGAGAGACGCAGTGGTGGTGTTCAATACGTGAGCTGGATCCCGCTGCCGTACTTGATGTACCGCCAGTGTATCACAGTGAAAAGAGCGAGAATTTTCGAAAGAAAGGAAATACGAAGTAGTGCGCAACATTTGCAAGCTTTCGTACCGAAAGCTAAATTTTTAGTTTTCTACCCTTTTCCAAACTAAACGAGATGTAATGAGCAAAATCCCAATCTAATATCAATTTCCCAAACCAAAATTATGTTTATCACCCCGTTAAAGGGCAACTCCGCTTAACTTTTGTTTTTGAAAATCAAATAACGCAGTCTTCTTCGGTATCACCGAGGAAGACCAATCGTCAAATATTACGACCTAGTTATGTCTAAGTGTTTCTTAAACGCTCCGGTAGTCTCTGCAACGCGACATTTTGCCGAAATCGACATTTTGCCGCCATCATCAACGTTTCCTCTCGGCGCCTGCGCAGCGCACTTCTTGGGAACCGTCCGGCCGTCCCGTCGTCTCCAGCGTCACAACCGCCGTCATCGTGTCACCATTTGTGATTATTTTGTCTGGGAGTTTCGTTCACACTACATGCGCGGACTAATGCCGCAGTTGTGCAAACGACGTTGAATGTCAGACATCAAACGTAGTGCAGAGTGCGGTGCAGACGACACTTGCGCCAGGCACACGCCCGCCCCAACAGTGGCCCGTCCGCCAGCCCCAATGGACCTTTTCTGAGAAGCGTTCTGCGCACGCGCGACCGCCCGATGCCAAGCGGCGGAAGTCGGGACGAAAAATCGAGGAAATTCGGAAGGAGGCTGTGGATCAGCGAGTAGAACATGTAATTGCAGCATATATATAATTGTGTTACACAAAAAAAAAAAGTTGGACGGTAAGGAAAACACGACGTTTAAGTGGACGCCAGAAACGCGCCTCTTTAAAGTCGCGTTGTGATCGCGCCGCAGCTCAGAGAGCGAAGAAACTGGTAGCGTAGCTCCCATTATCGATTGGTAGCGCAGGTAGGTCACTTCCTCGATTTTTAGATCGTGCAGCCACCGTCTGATGCCGTCGGTATGTGGAAGAAAAGGTCCATTCCGCCCGTCGTTGCGTAGTAGATCACGTGACATCTTTCCTGCCACGTGATTGCCACGCTTTTGGCGGCTGGAAGCGAGTGTTGCTGGACGGAGCCGAAGTTTCGGTTTCAATTTCTGCTCATGTTTAAGGTTTTACAATATATATGCCCCATTTTTCGCAAAGCAAATGACGTAGTGCCTTTTAATAGTGCTTTTTTATGTGACATCAGTCATTATCCCAAAGTGTACGGATTTGTGAGAAGTTGCCCTTCAAGGATTCAAAACCTTAGGCTACGCTTTAGTTGCTTGAAGCCAGTTGCTTGGCCGCGCAGGTGCAGGTGTACTTTAATGATAATACAGGGTTTTCACTGGACATCATATTTAAGGGCGCCGTTTAGCTCATTTTCAGGACCAGTTTACATTATTAGGCTGCTAAGACCGACAATCTTGAATGTGTGGAATGTACGTTGCCAAAGAGCTGTGTAAGCACACCGTCAGCACGAGCTCAGAAGTCGTGGACACAGCTATGGCAGCCAGTGAATACTACCTATATTGTGACTTTTCCGTACAAGCTTTCGTGGAGAATTCCTGCAGCAGCTTCCGGTGCTTCGCATTTCACGCGCAGTGCGATGATATTTTTTCTTTTACATTTTTTTTGTGAACTTTGTCATTGTATGATGTGACAACAAACATAATTTCAATTTTTATATTCCCGCAACGACGTACAACGCATCCAATCCATTGAGAAACGCCAACGATGCATAATTTCGTTGCACGAACAGAAAGACAACAATCTCTCATTTTTATACTTTCCGCAAAATCGCAACTTAAATGCAAGAAAGCATGCTTTTATCCACATGAGGAAGGTTTAAACGATTTCGACGGTTGTCGTTTTCAATAGAGATTTCTTCCCATAAAAGACGACACCAAGTGGCGAAAGCTCAAAGTGCCATTGGAAGCAAGTTCCGCTACCCATAGACCACTTCCGAATATCCGTAAATTATGCATAAAATATCCGCATCCTCCATTAGTTGGTCCCATCGCTTCCAGCGTGAACCCCGTGATGGGTTCCGAGTTCGCCCCGAGCACTGACGCAGCACTCGTGTGGAATGCGTCTTGGATTCGAGTAAATTACGAATGCTGAAGAAGCGTTCGTGTTCAATGCATACTCACAGTGCATGACCAACTAATGGCGACCGCACATAATCTATGCATTATTTAGAAGTTTTGAAAAGGGTCTATTCTGTCTTCTCCGAGGCTCAGGGGAGTCGTGGGAGAGATATAAGGTAGCTCAGGTTCCCTTACGGACCCCAAACGCAGTTTGAGCTTTTCCCGCTCAGTGAAGGGGGACTGCGCATGCGCAAAGCTCTTCTTAAGTAGAGTCCATCGAAGCGTGTTTTTCGTGTCCTGGCGAGTTACTACGACGGTCTTTTTAAAACGCAGGTGTGCCCTTCGAGCGCCGCCTACAAGTTCGACCTTATTCCTGACGTTTGTGTGATGCGTGCCATTGACCCGCCTCTCAACTCTGCCGTGATCTACGAAAGCAACGAAACCATCTCCTGGAAAGTGAGTTCCCGAACCAAATAGCCTACGGTTTGAGAAAGGCTTGCCATCGTGACGTGCATCTTATTGTCGCCGTCGATGAAATGGCGGCCTTAGAACTTCGAAACACGAAGCTTGAACTTAAGAAGCCAGGCCTTTCCTTTCCTTAGCTTAATACAGGTCAAAGGGATTGCACTCATTTTAATAATCAGTCTTGTTCAGCGCCATTCGAAACTTTAATGTAGTTGCAAAGTTTTCAACATCAAACTTTTGTGTGTTATGCCTTTGCAAGAATTCTCCAAAAGCCGAGTTGACACATCCTAAAACTTAAAAGGAAAGCGGCTTGACTCGGCAGCGTTTTGTAAATCATTTCACCTCCAATGCGGGAGGCATCCTCGGTAAGTCAAAGAGCAATGAGGAAATAAACGGGAAAGTGGACTTATTTTGGCATTAAGTTACTTTAATAACTCTCTAGTAGCTCAGTCGGAAACTCGATGAATACCGTTCCCTGTAGACGCACATTTTATCTTGGTACTTTGATCTAAAAGATATGCAGCGCCGCCTTGCTAAAAAGTATTGTTACATTCAGCCACTTCTCACTTTTTTATCCTTTTGATAAAAATATTAAATACCAAGCGTCTCTACCTATCTAGCAGATGTCCTTGTCAACCCGTGCCTTGAAGAAGAAGAAATTCTTAATATTAAGCATTGCTGAACTTTGAAAAAAGGTTAAAACACGTTTTGCAATGCTTAAGCATTGCGAAACGTGTAGTAAGCATTGCCAAAAAACAAGAACGTCGTTCCAAAAATGGATACTCGCAAGATCTACTCAGTGCCCTTCTTGTGCAGCTAATGTTCGCTCTCGATACAAAAACTAAAAGCCAACCAGATTGGCCTTCCCCGATAGATGAACGGGCTGTGCTAGCTTGGTGTGCTTAGTATGCAGCCGACCAAACTGGGCAGCGCTGGCACCCCATGACGCGGGAAGAGCACGGGGTGAACGTACGTGCAACCTGCACAGGGGACTAGCAGAAAAGAAGGAATTAAAAGCGGAAGAGGAACATTGGTGCCACGAAACATATCACAGTTTATCGGCAACACAAATCGGTGTCGCCATCAATGGGTTGCGTTTGAAGCTTCTTTAAGATGGCCGCTGTGCGATCTCAGCCATAAAGAAGCCCTCTAATGATTTTTGAATTTGTTTCAACTTTGCGCAAAGATTGAGCTCGTCAAACGTAGCAATACGGAGATATTTTGTTTCTAAAAATGCAATTTATTTTAAGAGTTATAAGCAAAACATTCTATATTCCTGACGTACTATTGTCAATTAATTAGTTGAGGGTTGGAACGAAGCGACTCGCTAATTGGCTGCGAGTTAGGTTCATGGCTGCAGCGCCCAGGACTGGCACGCATCGTCACCGTAGTCCCTTACATCGTCCTCGATTCAGGCTCCGAACGCGATCGTGCCAAGATCGTCCACTAAGCCGCGCCCTGCTGGCGCCACCCCGCTGAGAAATGCCCGAGAAAACTGAGTTCAGCACGGTTTTGCGCGCTCTGCTCCACATTGTTTTCCTCTTCCTCTGATCTGTACTAATGCGATCAGTGTAGTCGAAGCAGCAATTTACTTCCGGGTTTAGTTGCACCGTTTTATGTTCTAAAAATAGGAACATGATGGGAATATTCAGTTTAAATAAGCTTTTATTTGTTCCCCAATGTAACAAAAATGTCGGCATAAAAAATCTCAATACCGAGCCAGTATAATTCGCTTGGCACAAATCCGCCGGCAGGCTTTTGTTGGCACGAATCGACACTTGGCACATGTTGTTATGAGCTGGAGCGGCTGCCATCGCGTACGACTAGCACGTGGTCATACATGACTTATAAATGTTATCGTCCTGACTTCTAATTAACTCTACCTTTGTCACGTCAGCCAGCTTTAACATTTTGTCGGCCCTCCGGGCAAGCGCGTATCGCTCGTTAGGCCTACGAAATGAAGTTCCTCGGGGTAACGTCAGTGAGTCGCACGGACTCGTCCAATCGAGCGCACTGATGTAATAACAAACACGAAAAACCACAAAAACACCAAACTCATTGGGGAGAAAAGCTAGCAAACTACATAAAGCATTGGCAACTGATTCAAATTGGAGAAATAAGCGTCCCAATGGTTCCGTTGTTCCAATATTCCGAACGTCGATTCCCGAATGGGGCTGATGGTGCGCTCGCGAGAGAGTCAGAGAACCGATTTGATGGTGTGCCGCCATGGTCACTGGGAGGAAAGTGTCTGGATAAGTTATCTTTTATTATTTATTTCTGCATACTCGAAACGTTTTTCCTGTTTTTTTCTTTTTTCTAGCCTTCCTTGTTAAAAGCGAAATTTTTTTTGACAGAATAACGAAACTTCACTTTGGATACACTTTATTTAGCCTGCATAAAAAAAACATTCTGACGGCTCTTGCCCCCGCTGTCAATCACAAAGTCGTCCACAAAACTTCACCAATTTGACCTGAGGTGCACATTTCAAACATACTGGACGTTACGCAGTTTTTGCCTAATCGAGTTAAATTATCATGCGCTAATATTTCGGGGCTACTACTTGTTCCCCGAAAAGCCTGACGCGCTAAGTAAATAAGAAATTAGCAGAATATTGAATATCTTTCGTGCTGACTGCTGGGCGAGTTGGTACTGAATTTGAGAATACATGGTAAGAACCGAAGACAAGAGCAAACGGAACAGTTACGGCGTGCAGTAGTGTTCAGTTCTCCTTTTGTCCTTGTTTCGAGCAATTTACTCGGTGTCACAGGTGACGCTATGATCGTGAAATAATTCGGCAAGAGATAAAGAGCAGTAGAAAGTTACCAACATTAGAAGTACTTTTTTTTCTTCCGCCGACGTTTTGTGCGCTGTTTAATATTAGTAGAAGCGCTTGGTTGTAAATGAATGAAAACGGAAATACAAGAACGAAGTGAGATATCATTTGATTCAATTAAGAAAATGAAGAATATTGAATCGAAAATACATTGTTAAACTAAATATTACACTTCTATAGAAATATTTGAATGAATGGAACAATTTTTAATTCACAAGACGATAAAAACAACCAAAAAGGATCTCCGTGAAGAAAAAATTGAGATACCGCATTTTTTCCTTGGATAGTTCTACATACGGTGTGGTAAGCTCTATGGTGGTTTTTCCCTCATAAACCTCTCTGGCTGTTTTGCCATATAAGGGATTGACGACTTTAGTCTGGTTAAACATAGAGGAGCAGTCACGGTGTCTGACATGTATGGTTGGGTGTCCTGATGGTGATTATTGTAGAGAAAGGTCATGCTCTCGTAGCCTTACATTAATGCAGCGACCAGATTGGCCAACATACACTCTCCCACATGCGCATAGGATTTCGTGCACAACGTTGACGCTGCAGTTGACGTATATATGTGCAATGTTGACTGTGTATTGTTCATAAACGTTCATTTAGGGAGTTTTGCGCTTATTATTCTCACGTAGCCTGTCCTACTAGCCCGAAAGTGAATTTTGACGCTACGGTTCAATCGAGCCAATCTAAGCAGCGCCAAAAGTTCATGGTCCGACGTTCACTGTCTTTGTGCGTTTTCTGTGTCCGATTAAACCAATTGCTCACAGTGATTGGTACCCTGCGCTTTTTGCTTTTGCATGATTGGTTGAGCCGGTGATAAGACACCCACAAAGACCACGAGCGCCGTGAAGATGCACTTTTTACGCGTCTTGATTGGCTCGGACCTAAATTTAAACTTGCAGTCGGACCTAAATTAAAACAAGGAATACCCCGTATTTTCAAGGGCTTATCACTTTCGCGCTCCTGTCTTCGTGTTTGGTTCACGGGCTTTCTTATCGTCTAATGCTAAGATCTGATTTGCTGCTGAGCCATGATGAGCTGCTTGGGTCTCGGCAAGTGGCCAGTCCAAAATTTCACGCCACGTGAATTGAGGTAACTATGACGTGCTCACTTCACGTTTATTTCTACACTAAATGGAGCTGGGAGGTGGACACCACACGACTTGAGGCCACGAGGCGTGGTCACGAAGCGTCCATTTTCTCCCCAAACTTAGCGGAGAAATTGAATTTACGTGGCAATAGCTTCCCCGATACATTTGACGAGAAAAGTGACGTCACCATTCCTCGTGACGGTTTTCTGATGAAATTCGGGGGATGAGGCACATTCTGGGTTCAAAAGGTATTAAAAACATAAACAAAGTTCCAGTTGAAGGTTTTCCTATGCTTATAATCCATGTGAGTTTAGGCGTCTGCCGTTTCAATGAACTTTTATTACTTTCAGATATGTTCGAGCTCGAAGAAGTATCCTACGCTTCACCTCGGAGTGGCCTTATTTGGACTAGAATTTGAAGACAAAAAGGGTTACTGCGCAAATGAGGAGGATCATGTCATACGCTGTGGGATACTGGCGTGTAGATACAGTGTCGTTGTACATGAAGAACGTGATTAGGGATCCCAGTTTCCAGATCAAGACGAAGAAATGCTGATGGAACGTAAAATGCACAAACACACAAAATAAAATTGCAAGAGAAAACACGAAGTGATTTTGTGATTTAACAGCGGTACCTTTACGTTCTGGAAAGGTGTGCTTTATTAAATTTGCAATTAGTCAATCAGCTTTGAAAAATCTGCTTTAGGAACTTCGGTTTCAGCAGCATTGTTCTAAACAACGATACAAAGGAGTATCAGTTTGTAAACTCTTTACCCGTCAGGGCACCATGATGTAGAGTACGGGAGAGGTGTCGCAGTAGTCGCCCTACGGTTAGGGTGCCTACATGTCTGTCTGTCTCAGGGTGAAGACATCCGTTGTTGCCCTGAATGTGCCAGCGCGTGACACTTTCGCGCACTCGGTGCGTGACTTAGGCGGTAAAATGGCGTCTATGCATTAGCCAAACCTACGCGCTCGAGCTGAGTGACACCGGATGGCGCGCACTTCAAAATGCATAAAAAAACGATTGAGCGGAAAAATGGCTGCGATATCACCTCTCAAGCAAAAGCGGGCGTTTGTGTAGGCGCTCTACCTAAGTTTTAATCTCGGCTGTCTCTTGTGCTCGTTGTTGTCCCTCGTCTTTTGTCTCGTGCCATCGGTGGCTCAACGTAGGCTCGCCAATCAATGAGCAGCAGGCCGACCTGATGCGCTCTCTGCTGTCGCTGCGGGTAAGTCTCACAAGCGTCGAAATGTCGAGAGAAACGCCACTTATTTACGGCTGGAAAGGATGCTGCGCGGCTGAAATATATTTGTTTATTTATCTTATTTTTTCAGGAATATTCCGGCCCACTCTTGCGGAAAAAAGCCATGGTTGCATGTACAGCTGCAGGGCAGACATTGTAATAATATACATTACAAAATGTCACATACTAAATTATGCAAAACATATCGATTGATTTGTGGAGGGTTACTTATATGCTGAATTGTCTTAGGCTCTAGCGAAAGAATCATATGTAGCGAGGCTTGTAAATGCAGAGTTAAGTCATTCCAATCACAAACCGTTCTAGGGAAAAATGAATGGTTAAACTTTTAATTTTTGCATTGAAATTCGCGAAGCAGATTTTTTGTGTTTCTGCCTTATGTCACGGCTGTCCTTGTATTTCACAGTATTGTTGAAATTTAACCCAATCTTGTCGTACTTTAGGTTACACAAACTTTAAGCGCTTGACTTTCCTTTGACAGAATAACTGTGGTAATGCTGATGAGACATACAAGGATGACATGAATGTTTCCCTGTCGTGTGCGTTATAAATGAATCGAAGTGTATTTTTCTGAACGCCTTCCACTTGCCCCGAGCTTCGTTTCTGCGACACAGGGACACATATTCATTTATACTTAATCGTATAAATAGTCCCATCATATGAGTATAGTACCGTCGTACGATACTTATATGAAGTGACTATTCCTAAAGAAACTAATTTTTGTAAGATATTAAAACACAAGTGAAGACCTCTTTAGTGTTAGTGTCATTTGAACACATTTCTTAGTATTTAAATTCAGGTGCCAATTTCGACACCAGAAAAATAGCTTGCGCAGAGTATCATTTAAACTTTTCTCATCCGCAATACAGGATACTTCAGATTACAAAACAATCTTTAGCAAAAAAACGAGTCTGTATTAATGAGTAACTTCCCGCACATCATTATTAAACACTAGAAAAAGCGAGGGACCGAGAATCGAGCCCTCGGGCCCTCCTGAAAGAACAGGCATTTTTATAGACTCTGCCATTATAACAGGCCAATGCAATGGATCCACATTGAAGTCATTCTCCGCATTAAAGAGGACATATTTGACCCTGAAAGCGCCACCCAGATGCGGACGATCGTAGGATTTGACATCAAAGAGGCATTTGATAACGTCGCTCACGAAGCAATATTCCAAAAGACAAAAGACCTAGGAGTCGGAAATAGACTAATAAGATACGTCCAAGATTTTTTACAAGACAGATTCGTTCAGGTCAGAGTCGACGACCATACTACTCCGCAACACAGAGCTCAGAAAGGAGTCCCACAGGGATCGTTGTTGTCGCCCACTCTTTTATTATAGCCATGAAAGACCTTCCGAACAGACTTCAGAACATACCCAACTTTAAACACGCCGTGCACGCAGACGCTATTACACTACGGTGTAACAATGGATCCCCAGGGGAACAAGAGGAAACGATCCAAAGGGGTATTGACGCTGTACATCAATACACTAGCGAGCTCGGGCTAACCTGCTCCCACGAAAAATCAGAATACATAGTTGTACCTAACGCGACTGGCAGGAAGGCCGTAGAAACTAGGAACCACATAAATCTCAACTTCGCAAACACACAGATAAAACGCAAAGACGTCATACGCATCCTGGGCTTCTGGCTTCAGGACAATAGCAAATAGAAAGTTTGGCTAACGAAACTCACCGTACAAATACAACAAATACATCACATGATAAAGAGAATCACACCCGAGAAAAGAGGCGTGCGAGAAGAACATCTGAGACGTATACTTGAGGCCCTCGTATACTCTAGGACTGTATACCAGCTACCACACATCCGACTCACCAATACACAAACATCCAAACTTAAAACGGTTCTTCGCAAAGGCCCCAGGCTTGCACTGGGTATCCCACGATTCTCAGCGAACTACCGTATCGAAGCAACCGGCCCCTTTAACTCGCTGGAGGAGTGGTGCGACATACAACGGCCATCCCAACATGACCGCCTACTAACCTCGAGGCAAGGAAGACAGATCCTCAGGCAGCAGGTTACCTTACACCTCCCCCTGAAGAGATCCTCGACATCCCTCCACCGTGGGAATACATCCCGAGACTAACGGTTCTAACTATCCCTCGGAACATGAACAACGAAAGATACGCCACAAGGAGGGCTGCAAGGATCAATAGACTCCGCACCTCTCCAATCCCGGTCCACGCCACACTATACTACACAGACGCCTCACACAAAAAAGAAATGAGAACCACATCAGTCGCCAGTCACTACCTCAACTGGCAGAACAAACATGTAGAAATCCCCACGCCAGAGGAAGCAGAGATAAAGGCTATCGGCGAGGCAATAACGCTGCCCTACCACCCTACGGAAGACATCCTCATCCGGACGGATAGCCAAGCTCCAGGCAGGGCTTTCCGAGACAACACGTTGCCTTCACACATTAGGCAACATATCCAGGATTACCTGCGTCTGCGAAGAAACATAACAGTCACGATACAATGGACACCAGGCCATGATGGCCTAGAGGGGACTGAGGAGGCTCACCTCCTCACCCGAGAACCTTTACCGGGACCTCCTGCTATATGGCCGCCTGAGTACAACCCACGCACCGAGAGAGTCAATTGCAGGACTACAAGGAAATTCACACTCAAGCAACTGAAGGAAAATGTCAGAACTCTGCCCCCTCCTCAACGCTCGCTTGGAAGGAAGGAAGAAGTACTCCTAAGAAGGACGCAGACATTATCGCGAGCTTACAGATAACTTCGTCCATTACATATCTAGAAGTGCTGGACACCCAACCTGCAAACACTCTGGTGGATACCCAGATAACCAGCATACACTCTGGTTAAGTCCCAATGCCCAATCTTCAAAACGCACGGCTTTATCTTGCATAGCACCTACTCTACGGCCCTCATCCTACGAAGAATGGCTCAGTCTACCCAAACACCTCGTCACCGTGTACCAAGATACTCTCCTTCAACACATCATAACCACCCTCCCAGAAAAGAAATCGTAGACACCCCAGAACCTTCTTAACGAGCGCCCGTCCAGGCGTGCAGAAATAAAGTTTATTCTCTCTCTCTGTTCATCGTTAAGCGCGCTCCCATCGTGATTGAGTTATTTATTAGCTTGATGTTTTATGGTTAAATTCGCGTAGAATTTCCTTGGGTTTTCCTTAAGAAAGTTTAACATAGTGACATACAAATACCATACTTAGGAGGAAAAAGGAAAAAAGGGAAAAAGCGTACCTTTTAAACATGGTTGGTATTTTTTTCTGCGGTGTATAGTGCGTTTCAGATGTAAAATATTGTGCGTCACCCATGGATTTGGCTTCTTTCTTTTTGTTGTACCCTCGGGAACAAATGTTTCGATGCACGCTGGGACAACATGATGGCAGAACACAATCCTTTAAAACAAACTCACGCTCACATAGAACACTGCATTTTGCGTTTTCAGCCTAGCGACTTCAATCGTCATTACTCACAGGTAATCGATAAACACACGGTTTTTAAGGTCAGTGTCCAATAGCGATTAAATAAGATGCTGTTCCACTTTTGTTTCTGAATGTCCCCACACATTTATCGAAACCATCCACAAAGAGCAGCAAACGAAAGGACACCAACAATCGAAGCAAGCGCCTGTCAAACTGCAACAAGTTTTGCTACCCCAGTTATAAAAATTACAGTTGAATTCGAAGCAGACGACGGTGACAGCAACTGAAGAAACACGCGCACCGACGTTTCAAACATTTGTTTCAGAATGGACCTTTTATAGAAACATCGGTTAGAGAGTAAATGGTTCTAGTACCCTCTATCTCTTTCTTCTGCCCGAGCAGAGAGGGAAGATGGTTTCTTTTGTCGACTTCGGCGCCGAAGATAACCCAAGATGGGGACAAAGGCGACATACCCAATTCACACTGGCAGCGTAAAGGTACCTTTGGCGGAGGTACCTGCAGTAAAGGGAGCTGGAGATCGTGATCACACGGCGCATAAAGGTCCCCTTCGCTAAGGGAGGTCCTGTGTTAAACGGAGCTCGCCGAGCTCCCTTTACAGCTACGTTGCAGCTACATTGAGTAGCCTTGGACCAACGAACTCAAAATAAAAACCAGATATATAAATATATCTTGTTTAATGCATTACAACAAATTAAATATACAGCAGCGATTTCACGAAACGATTGTGAACACAATTGCGATGATTACGAATAACGAGGCGCGTCGCAACAACAAGAGCAAGCAGTTTGTTTCTCTTTAGTAATGAACGCAGTGGACCTATTTAGTAAAAGCTTATCAAAGTCCGAGACTAATCGTCAGACTTCGCTAGGATCTATTTATCGCGTAATTAACATTCCTTTCAATAGCTTCGCTGACAGTGCATAGTTTTGAATTGATAAATTGTTCAGACGGCATCGAACAAGCCACGCAAATGGCAGCAACACTGCAGACACGATGCGAATCGCACGCGCAGCAGTCTTACCGCTTTCATGCAAAAACTGCGCACAAATTCGACGGAGTAGTTCTTTAGTCGCGTGCTTGCTATCGCGGAGCAGCATCAGTTGACATCAGCAGGCACCGCATTCCTCGTGGAAAGACGTCATTTGCAACCAGACCTCGAGCTGGCGCGTGTCATCGCGTATCGCACGCAGCGTAGAGGTATGGTTGCACTAGTTTCTCCAGCGGGGGCGCTAGTTGCCGTCACGGCGCATCGAGAGTCGCATCCAGTTAACAAACCGAATACTTAAAAACGCAGTCGCAATTTGTACAGCTGCTTGCACCGAATAGCCGCTAAATAACTACGCTTCAGCGTGGACACTTGCTAATTGTGTCTTGCAATTTGGTTGCATTTATCTGAAGCTATTATTTGAACATGATGCTTGCACCACAATGTATGTCCTGACCTAGAAAACCATGTGCCACTTAACACCCAATGATGTAAGAAGAATTTAAATATGACGACTGCAATAATCTGATCGAATAAGCTACATTATGCGTCGAACATTAACGTATTGTCGTAAATACGGAGTGTCGATGCTCTAAGCGCAGCTATTTAGTGCTCCAAGACGACACCATAGCACTGAGTTATGCTTTGGAGCCGACGAACGTCGAGTTAATAACCAGATATATGACTATATATTGTCCAACGCATTGTGAAACACACTGACTACTATATAAGTAGCAAATTATGAAATGGTTGTGAACACAAATGTGATGAAATAATACATTAACGAGAAACGCATGATCTTCTGTTTCACCTTATGATGTACCGCAGGAAAGGCTACAAGCGCGAGCTCCTTGCTCTGGGGTACATCTCGGCGGCACAAGCTCTCGTGACTTAAGAGCAGCTGCCAACGCTATGAGCTCGCGCTTCTAGCCTTCGCTGCGGTACAACTTAAGGTGAAACGAAGTATAGCAGGTAGCAACGGCGGCACGTGGAAAACAATGTCTGCTACGAACCCGAACGCCATGGACCACTGAAAGCTCTTTTTCGAGGTTGTAGACGAGTCGTCCGACTCTCCCGCCCAGGACCTTTTATCTTCATCGTCGTCCATCCTTTTCGATGGTGTGACTGGCGTAAACGTGAGACTCCGACGCTGTTCGTTTCTGCCGGGCACTATTTGTTGTATGCTGCCGTGGCAGCTGAAGTCGACCGCCCTGCTCCGGTACCGGTGAAGAACAACCTTTTTATTCGATCCTCTTCTTCTTTAGACTACAAATGCGACAGTAGCGCCGCCACAACAGTTCCCCCTTCAAGAATAAAAAGGAAATGCTATGTACAACATTAGAAACAAGAACACTAATATAAAACAAAATCCCGCAATCTTTGTGGTCTGGAGGTCTGTCTGGCAGACCGTCTTGGTTCCATGGCCACTGAACTGGGCGAACTGATGAGGGGACATCCCGGTGCCTGCGAGGTCGATGGAGATGCCGGCAACGCAGTCTCCAACAATGTCGCGGGAGGTGATTGTGGTTGCGCGACCATAGAAGGCGAAGATGCGGTTGATGATGGGGTCGCTGATGGTGTCGAGAACCATGGGATGTGGCCCAGGTCAGCTTGAGGAGGTGGCTTCGTGCTTGGTGGTACGACGACGAGCCGCTTCCTGTTCCACACTTTCCCGTCTTCTAGACGGTAGGCGTTCCTCCCCAGGTATTTCACCACCTTGAGGGGCGCAGAATAGCTGAGGCTACCTTTTGGAATGTGTCCTGGTAGCTTGACCCGTACTCTATCTCCAGGTTTCAGCACGCTGACTCTGGCTCCCCGGCGAGCATCCGTATACTTCTTGAACTTCTGTTGGTACTGAGTCACTCGTTGTCGCAGCTCTCCCAGACTCTTTGTCGGTTCATCGAAGAAATCCTCGGACGGGCCCCCACGATGTCCAGCCTCGTCCTTGGATGGCGTCCATGCAAGAGGAACGCCGGCTTCTCGCCTGTGGCAGCGTGAGGAGTACAACGGTAGATTCCTAGGTACTCCACCACCGCTTCCTTTAGGGGACGCTGCTCCTGGACACTGATTTGCACAAAGTCCTTGAACACACGGTTGAAACGTTCAATCTGCCCATTACTTTGGGGATGGTACACCGAAGAGAAGGTGTGTCGCACTCCCCGTTCTGTCAAGAATGCTTCAAACTCAGCAGAAACGAACTGAGGGCCATGATCACTCACAAGCTCAGTAGGGTAGCCTTCCCGGCTAAACACTGCCCGTAAAAACGAGATGATCTTTCTTGACGTCACTAGTGCCGTCAGACACACTTCGGGCCACTTGTTGAAATAATCTATTAGTGTTACAGCGTACCGGCAGTCGCTTGGAGCATTGGCAAAGGGCCTAATAATGTCTACTCCCACTTTTTCTCAGGGAGCAGACGGAAATGCAACTGAATGTAGAGGAGGTACCACGGGTTTTGCAGACTTGTCAACTGCTTGAGAAACACCGCAGGACCAAACTGCAGTTTCAAAGTGTCTGTCCATTCAAGGCCACCAATACGAGTCTCGAGCCCGCTGCTTAGTTCTTGTTATTCTACGGTGAGCTTCGTTTGCTAGTTCAACAATCTTCATAGAAAGAGCGGTAGGAACAACAACCCGATCCCCCCGAAACAGCTAGAGTCTCCACTCGTAAAAAGTTCTTCTCTTACTTGGTGAAAGGGTGCCTGGTCAGGATGCAGCTCCTTTCTTGGTGGCCAGGTGCCGGTTGTCAAAGCAATCACCTGTTGCAGACGGTTGTCCTGCCGAGTCTTTTCGACTAACTCTTGCTGCGATAGATACGAAGAAATGGCGACAGCAACCTCGTCTTCCTGGGTCTCCCGGGCGCATCAAGAAGGCATACGCGAAAGAGCATCTGCCACAAAGTTGTCTTCTCCTTCTTGAAGACCATGGTGAAGCTCTATGCGTGCAAACGAGCACACCGCCTTGCAATCCGAGGGATGCATATCGAGGATGAACTTTGCGTAGTAGCCGACCATGCCCCAGAAACGAACGTAGCATAGTGACGTCTGTAAGTGCTTGAGCCTTGACAATCGCGTCAACATGGCTTTGCATGGTTGACACTCCTCGCTTGCTGACAACATGCCCCAAGAATGACAGTTCCCGAACATTGAAGATGAATTTGTCGTTTAGCTTCAAGCCCGCTTCGGTGATGCGATGGAGAACTTCATGCAGATTCTTGAGGTGCTCCTCTTCGGTAGTTCCAAAAACAATGATGTCATGCAGGTAGCAGCGTGCTTGTTGGCATCCCTTCAGGATTGTAGTCATCATTTTCTGGAACGCAGCAGGAGCCGATGCCAACCTAAAACAAACCCTGGTGAACTTGAAAAGTCCATCGTGGTTTATGAACGCCGTCAGGTCTCGGCTTTCCGGGCACAAAAGGACCTGATGGTACGCGCTCGATAGGTCCAGGCGTGAGAAGCACTTAGCTCCGACTAGTGCTTGTAGCAGTTCCTCAGTGTGAGGCAACGGAAAGCTGTCAACTATGACAGGCCTTGTTTACTTCTCTTAAATCGACAGATAGTCGAACTTTTCCGTTTTTCTTTTTCACTGCCACGATCGGCGAGACCCACTCTGTTGTATGCTGCCGTGGCAGCTGAAGTCGACCGCCCTGCTCCGGTACCGGTGAAGAACAACCTTTTTATTCGATCCTTTTCTTCTTTAGACTACAAATGCGACAGTAGCGCCGCCACAACACTATTTAGCTACTTTAGTCAGAACTGCGGAAAAATGGAGCTGCTAAACGAAAAAGGTCGCCCACCTCGCAATGGAAGTAATGGAAGCTCGTAACCACAAATGATTTAGGGTAAGTGTGGCCCGACAGGTCGGGCGTTCTAAAGTAAGACCCATTTAGGTGCGTCCTTACACGTAGAGAAAAAGAAATTGCCGCAAAACACAAATAATATTTAGGTTTTAAATGTGATATTTCGCACACAATAATCAAAAACTGCGCATCAAGTCGACTTTGAATAAAAATTGTTTATCACGTGCTCCTCTCGCAGCTTAGCAGGAATGCAATCGACATCAACTTAAAGTGCTCCGTTTATTTATCGTGTGATCAAGAACACCGTTTACTGCAGGTACCTTCAGCTAAGGGACCCAAGGCAAAGGTACCTTTACGCTGCCGTGTGAATTCGGTATTAACCAGCGCACAAGCACAGGAGGAAGAGAATAGAACACAGGAAAGAGAGCTGACAACGGACTTCTGTATTGTGAAAGAAAGAGAAAGAGGAAGTTACGTGAATTAGAATTAACTGTTGGGCTAGTTGGTTAAACATCTTAAATACAAAAGCGCAAAGGACGAGGACAGAACACAGAAAGAACAGGACAAGCGCTTACTAACAACTGATTGTTTATTGAATGATAAGAAAAACACGAAAATGAGAGGAGATTTACTAAATTAAAATGCCAATTCTATTCGCACGTAAAATATTTAAAAATTATTTGGCAAAAAATTAACAAAATTAAATTGAAAAAAGAGACGGATACAAAAATAAAAAGAAAGAAAAGCAGCCAGATTAAGAAAAAAGGTTGAGGTATCCTATCTCTTTCTCTGACAGTGAAATTGATGGTGTGCTCAAGCACGTGTCTCCTTTCTCTATTATAGTTTTTGCTCAAAAATTTCTCTGGCTCTCTTGCTCGAAAGCGTTTGAGTACTTTCGTTTGATTGAATAGAGGAGTGCATTCACGGTCTCTGACATGTATGGCCAAGTGTCCTGACGGTGAAGCATGTAGGGAAAGATCATGCTCTCGTAGTCTTACATTTACGCAGCGCCCAGATTGACCGACGTACACTCTCGCACAAGTGCACGGAATTTCGTAAACAATGTTGACGTTGCAGTTGATATACTTATGTGCGTGCTGGACTGAGCAGTGTTCTTGTCGTTCGTTCTGGGAGTTGATTTTTGGACACAGTTTTTTAAGTTTATCAGGAGCTGATGTTACGACCTGTATGTCATATTTAGACGCTATTCGTTTCAAGTTGTGTGATACTTTGTGTTAGTAGGGTATCACTGCCGGACGGCGGGTTCTTATCTCTTCTTCTTCTTTCCTTGTGAATGGTCAGGCTCTCTGCTGCAAAATCGAACATGAAAGAACTGGAATACCTCGATTCATGTAGTTTTTGAACTTGTGCCTCAAAACTCTGCTTGGCTGTGTGCTCGCGTGATTTTTGCAAGGCTGCTATGAAGCTGATTTTTACTATTTCTTTCTTGATTATTTTAGGATGGGCCGAATCAAATGGTAGAAGGGATTTTTTAAACCATGGTTTGTATGTCCAACATGTATGGTTGTCTTCAAAGGACAGCTGAAGATCTAAAAATTGAAGCTTGCTTTCATCTGGTAGCTCATGGGTAAACCTTAGTCCCTGAGATTGAGTTAGGAACGTGGGGCAGATATTGTTTACAGTTGAGTTATTTTGTTCAGGTCGTTCATGCAGCAGGACAAGATAATCATCAACATATCTGAACACACGTGATATCAGGTTTGCTGGAAACTTCTGGGCTATGGTCTTGTCACACTGGGCTAGAGATGTTACACAGAACTCGTGCTACGCATGAGCCTATGCATATTCCTTTTTTCTGGATATATGCGTTGTTGTTGAACGTCACTACAGTGGATGTAAGGTAGAACTTTAGAAGCTCCATGAATGACTCCACTGAAATACCGCACTGATTTTGGAAGGACACAGTTCTATAATTTTCGATGCCTGCACTGGTGGCCGCAAACATTTCTTTGTGTGGGACTGAGTAAAATAAGTCTTCCACGTCAAGCGAAAACCCATACTTCACTGTCGTGGCATCTTGTTGAAGGTGTTCTATCAATGTCTGTGAGTTAGGAATCAAAAAAGGATCGTTCAATTCAAGGTTTTTTAGGTGGTCTAGAAGAAATCTCGACATAGCTCCCTGCCATGACCCTTTTTCTGTTACCACTACTCGAAATGGGCAACTTTCCTTATGAGTTTCTGCCGTAAAAACGTTTCCAATTGGACACCTTTTGCTGCGGTAATCTGTTTCCTGAGTTAAGTCCAATCTATTGCAAAGTTGGAGAGCTTTTGCTTTTATCACTTTGGGTTTAAGCCCTTCTAAGAAGGTAAAATTCTTGTCAATGGCCAACCGAGCTTTCTTAAGGTAGACTTCTCTAGGCGCCACAACAAAGCCTCCTTCCTTGTCTGAGATCAGCAGGTTTAAGTTGTTTTCTCGGAAATAGTCAACAACACGAGATACGTTCAATTTCCTTTCGCATGGTGGGCCTGCTCTCAAGATTACGTCCACGCAGTCTGCAACGCATCTCGGTCTATCATTTTCTTGAGCTTTTGAACCGATGTCGTGGATGTTAGATAACATAAAAACTCCTTGCTGTTTCGTTTCTGTGCAAAATAGAGGGCCTTTTTCAAGCACCTTGCGTATATTTGCTGGAAAGAGGTTCTCCGCCCGAACAGGGTGACAGACTCACCCTTCGGCTGCGTCTTAGGTGTGCGTAGGCTCTTCAGATGAGGGACGTAAGAACCCCACAGGAATTCAGTCATCTGTCTGGCCGTATTCAAGAAGGTCCTGTATCTGGATTCGTCACTTTTGTCATTGGGGTTTCCACAACCAGCAAAAACGCTGAGGCAATACCTGTAAAACCGCACTTGTCGCCACATTTCAGACCTTAGGAACTTGCACATCCTCTTGTTATGTTGCATTGATGGTCTTGCATATCCGAAAATCGCACTTACTTTTTGCGAAACTACATGATGGCGAAAGAGTAGAACCTCGCTTTGCATGTAGAGATGGCGATAATATTTATATAAAAGGAAACACATTCTATTGAAGAAACACATGGAAAAGGGCCCATTGTACAAGAAAGATACTGAATTAAAATTAACTGTTGGGCTAGTTGGTTAAACATCTTAAATACAAAAGTGCAAAGGACGAGGACAGAACACAAAAAGAACAGCACAAGCGCCTACTAACAACTGATTGTTTAATGGATGATAAGAAAAAGACGAAAATGAGAGGAGATTTACAAAATTAAATTGCCAATTCTATTCCCACGTAAAGCGCTTGTCCTGTTCTTTCTGTGTTCTGTCCTCGTCCTTTGCGCTTTTGTATTTAAGAAAAGGAAGCTGTGCTTGCGCGCTTCTTTAGGTTATGTCTTCAAAGTGCCAGCTAGCTCGACTCTGTACGTTACTACAGGGCAAAGGCGAATTTGGGTAGCCGAATCTAGGCCACAGCGGCTCAATGAGCGAACAAGATGTGGCCGATGTTTGGAGTGTCGAAAGGGTGAAAAGAAACCTTACGCGCACATTTTTTCCTAGCCACTTAATTTCGAACTTAGTCGCATGTCTGGGTGGCTGCACATATTCGCTAAAATGTGGATGAACGACGACGACTCCAACACCCCATAAGCTCGAAAGAGTTGGGAGGCCGTAAGCATTCCCGGTTGCTGGGAGAAAGGCTCTGGAAGTTCGACGTCGCTTTCTTACGAAAGCAATTTCTTCAGCGACCCCTGTCAACGTTCGCGTGGTCCTTGCATCGCCATCAGCACTGCCCACGACTAGGCAGCAACAAGGGACCAATGAAACACATCATCAGTAGCGGCACCAAGAGCCCCGCCAAAGACGCCGCCGATAGGGATCATCGCTGACGGAATCGCTGCCGAGGACGACGCAGCAGCAAGGATCAACGAAAGGCAACAGCGGTCACGGGACCGTGACGTCATCTAGAAGGGATAAAAGAAGCTTCCCACCAGGCAGCCATCGCAGTCAGCGGCAGGAGCTACACCAGATAGTAACACCCAAACTTTTACAGAAACCACCGGCACTGATATCGGAAGGACCGCTGCCGCTGCCCATGACCAGGCAGCAACAAGGGACCAATGAAACACATCATCGGTAGCGGCACCAAGAGCCCCACCGAAAGACGCCGCCGATAAGGATCATCGCTGACGGAATCGCTGCCGAGGACGACGCAGCAGCAAGGATCAACGAAAGGCAACAGCGGTCACGGGACCGTGACGTTATCTAGAAGGGATAAAAGAAGCTTCCCACCAGGCAGCCATCGCAGTCAGCGGCAGGAGCTACACCAGATAGTAACACCCAAACTTTTACAGAAACCACCGGCACTGATATCGGAAGGAGCGCTGCCGCTGCCCATGACCAGGCAGCAACAAGGGACCAATGAAACACATCATCAGTAGCGGCACCAAGAGCCCCACCGAAAGACGCCGCCGATAGGGATCATCGCTGACGGAATCGCTGCCGAGGACGACGCAGCAGCAAGGATCAACGAAAGGCAACAGCGGTCACGGGACCGTGACGTTATCTAGAAGGGATAAAAGAAGCTTCCCACCAGGCAGCCATCGCAGTCAGCGGCAGGAGCTACACCAGATAGTAACACCCAAACTTTTACAGAAACCACCGGCACTGATATCGGAAGGAGCGCTGCCGCTGCCCATGACCAGGCAGCAACAAGGGACCAATGAAACACATCATCGGTAGCGGGACCAGGAGCCCCACCGAAAGACGCCGCCGATAGTGATCATCGCTGACGGAATCGCTGCCGAGGACGACGCAGCAGCAAGGATCAACGAAAGGCAACAGCGGTCACGGGACCGTGACGTTATCTAGAAGGGATAAAGAAGCTTCCCACCAGGCAGCCATCGCAGTCAGCGGCAGGAGCTACACCAGATAGTAACACCCAAACTTTTACAGAAACCACCGGCACTGATATCGGAAGGAGCGCTGCCGCTGCCCATGACCAGGCAGCAACAAGGGACCGACGAAACACATCATCAGTAGCGGCACCAAGAGCCCCACCGAAAGACGCCGCCGATAGTGATCATCGCTGACGGAATCGCTGCCGAGGACGACGCAGCAGCAAGGATCAACGAAAGGCAACAGCGGTCACGGGACCGTGACGTTATCTAGAAGGGATAAAAGAAGCTTCCACCAGGCAGCCATCGCAGTCAGCGGCAGGAGCTACACCAGATAGTAACACCCAAACTTTTACAGAAACCACCGGCACTGATATCGGAAGGAGCGCTGCCGCTGCCCATGACCAGGCAGCAACAAGGGACCGATGAAACACATCATCGGTAGCGGGACCAGGAGCCCCACCGAAAGACGCCGCCGATAGTGATCATCGCTGACGGAATCGCTGCCGAGGACGACGCAGCAGCAAGGATCAACGAAAGGCAACAGCGGTCACGGGACCGTGACGTTATCTAGAAGGGATAAAAGAAGCTTCCCACCAGGCAGCCATCGCAGTCAGCGGCAGGAGCTACACCAGATAGTAACACCCAAACTTTTACAGAAACCACCGGCACTGATATCGGAAGGACGCTGCCGCTGCCCATGACCAGGCAGCAACAAGGGACCAATGAAACACATCATCGGTAGCGGGACCAGAGAGCCCCGCCGAAAGACGCCGCCGATAGGGATCATCGCTGACGGAATCGCTGCCGAGGACGACGCAGCAGCAAGGATCAACGAAAGGCAGCAGCGGTCACGGGACCGTGACGTTATCTAGAAGGGATAAAAGAAGCTTCCCACCAGGCAGCCATCGCAGTCAGCGGCAGGAGCTACACAGATAGTAATACCCAAACTTTTACAGAAACCACCGGCACTGATATCGGAAGGAGCGCTGCCGCTGCCGCATGACCAGGCAGCAACAGGGACCAATGAAACACATCATCGGTAGCGGGACCAGGAGCCCCACCGAAAGACGCCGCCGATAGGGTTAATCGCTGACGGAATCGCTGCCGAGGACGACGCAGCAGCAAGGATCAACGAAAGGCAACAGCGGTCACGGGACCGTGACGTTATCTAGAAGGGATAAAAGAAGCTCCCACCAGGCAGCCATCGCGGTCAGCGGCAGGAGCTACACCCAGATAGTAACACCCAAACTTTTACAGAAACCACCGGCACTGATATCGGAAGGAGCGCTGCCGCTGCCCACTGACCAGGCAGCAACAAGGGACCAATGAAACACATCATCGGTAGCGGGACCAGGAGCCCCACCGAAAGACGCCGCCGATAGGGATCATCGCTGACGGAATCGCTGCCGAGGACGACGCAGCAGCGAGGATCAACGAAAGGCAACAGCGGTCACGGGACCGTGACGTTATCTAGAAGGGATAAAGAGCTTCCCACCAGGCAGCCATCGCAGTCAGCGGCAGGAGCTACACCAGATAGTAACACCCAAACTTTTACAGAAACCACCGGCACTGATATCGGAAGGAGCGCTGCCGCTGCCCATGACCAGGCAGCAACAAGGGACCAATGAAACACATCATCGGTAGCGGGACCAGGAGCCCCACCGAAAGACGCCGCCGATAGGGATCATCGCTGACGGAATCGCTGCCGAGGACGACGCAGCAGCAAGGATCAGCGAAAGGCAACAGCGGTCACGGGACCGTGACGTCATCTAGAAGGGATAAAAGAAGCTTCCCTCCAGGCAGCCATTGCAGTCAGCCACTGCCGCCCACCATGGGGAGAACCCTCATATATATATATATATAGTGACGAGGGTTTACAAATGCTTCCGTTAATATACAGGCAAAAGTAGGGTGCCCAGACACAGCAGCCGTAGGACGATAAAAATAAAAATCTAATTTAATGTCGAAAAAAGTCATGCATAAAAAAAGGGCTGAAGTGCCGAAAAAAGTGGTATTAGTTTGCAAGAATAATCAAGGCTAGGCACAAGAACGCTAGTTACGCGGGAAAAATCTTGAAAATGGACTGAATAAGAGTCAAAGTTAACCAAAAGAATTTGCAAAAATAAATTTGCAAATGAAAAATCGAATAAAAAATTAAAAAATAAAAATAAAAAGAGAAAAGAGCCTGACGTCAGTCGACATTTCGGCAGTAACACTGCCTTCTTCAGGACGTCCTGAAGAAGGCAGTTGCACTATTTCTGCAGGAGGAGCAGTGCCGTCGGGGCCGAGAAATGTTCCGATTGCAAACCGAAACTTAAGAACCTGTCGAAGTTGTATCGTTTTTCAGAATGTCCGTAAAATACTGCGCGAACCTTCTATAATTTTGCAATTTATTGATTTGGAGTTTTTCGATGAGGTTCAGCCATTTCCTAATTAAAACCATGCTCTTAAACACAATATTACAAAGTTAATTACGTGAAAAAGTAACAATATAAATGTCCCAAACTTTAATCATTTTTCCTCAATGGGCCCCTTGTCCAGCACCAAAAGAACGCAAGCCTTTTTTTTGTTGCGATGTGTAGATTTTCGCAATATCGAATTGGTCCACTTTTCGTGTAACACTCTGTATATATTCCGGTTGTTTCACGAAAGGTGGACTAGTTGCGATAATGAGAAAACTACGCACCGCGACAAAAAAAGGCTTGTGCCGTTTTGGTCCTGGGCCAGGGGCTTATTTAGGAAGATGATTAATGACCTATATAAAGAAGCTGTTAATTATTTTTGCGTAATTAACTTTTGTAATATTGTGTTTAAGGGCATGGTTTCAATTAGAAAATTGCTCAGCATTATGAAAAAACACTAGATCAACAAATTGCAGAACGATAGAAGGCACGCAAATCATTTTACGGCTTTCTGAAAACCGCACAATTTCGACGGGTTTTTAAGTTTCGGTTTGCTATCAGGAGCATCTCGGCCCCGACGGCACCCCGCCCCGTGGAGAAATAGTGCAACCAACTTCTGCTGCGCTGTCATCGCGCGACTCAGCAGAGGCTGGTTGTCACTCTTCACGGGGCGCGGCAGGTCTCGTCAGGAATGATCCTGACGAGACCGCCTCAGGTCGAAATGTCAATAAAATCCTCCTGGTTTGTTTTCTACCATCACCCTGCATACTCTGTCTTCTACGCCTTCGGCCTCCAAGCCAACATGCCCTTATATATATATTTCTGTAAGGAAAGTAGATTGACGAATATGGACCGCGGCAGTTTAATAAGTCACAGATACATACTTTCGGACTTGCTATGCTAGGAGTTTATTGTATACAGGACGACTGTTTCGCCGAGAGGCTCGGCTTCGTCAGGAGATGGCATACGTGTGAGGACATCAGACTGCGCGGAGCAGTAAGCGGCCAATTGGGCGAGAAGGACGCAATGTCAGAAAAAATAATAAAATTAAAAGATATATAAAAAAATCGAACTATATTAAAGCAAAGTCAAGTGGCCAGTATAAAAAAACAAAAACAATTTGTCTTGAACGCGCTCCCATCGTATGGCGTTGGGTTTCAAAGCTAAAGAGGCGTATTTGAGATCTCTGACACTGCGGTGGGTACAATAGGTCATAAAGGGAGAATACAGGCTCTGGAACGACATCTTCGGTACTAATTGCACATAAGGCTAAGCCGATCTGGGCGTGCGCTCTCCGCGACGGTCACCCCACCTCCCCTCGGGCGGCGCACGCCGTGGAACAAAGAGGGAGAAGGGAGCAAGGAGCGGTTTGCTGGGCACAGGGGCGCGGAGGAGGGGGAATTGCCACTGGATAGTTGTCAAGACGTCGTCGTACAGGACAGTGAATCAAAACTACAAATTGAAAAGATAAAACAGTGAAATAAAAATGAAACGAAATACAGATGCCAAGGGTCAAGACCGAGTAACTTTGCGTGCAGCAGGACAGCATGGTGCGAAGGCACAGACTCGCATGGCATTTCAAAGAAAAAACATATATTATTAACGGACCTCGCATATGAGTAGGTAAAATGAGGAAAGATGAATCATATATATATATGAGGCAGCGAAGTTTGAGAACAATGAACCGGCAAAATGTTATAAATCAAAGATACGTACTTTCGGAGTTGCTATGCTAGTAAGGTTATTGTGCACACTAAACATTGTAACACCCATAATCGTGTAAAAGGGTGTAAGAAGGGTGCAAGTTAGGAACAACACCCTTTTACAACCTTTTTACACGATTTCTGAATATCAGTGGGTGTAAAAGGGTGTGTTGACGTCTTACACTCCTTACACGCCCTTTTTACGCCCCACTTGTAGCGATGGTTTCTGAAATCGTGTAAAAAGGGTGTATGGGCGAATTTTACGCCCTTCATTTACACGGTGTGAGAGGGGCGTAATGTTGATACTGTCGAATACACCCATGATTTCATAACCGTTCATGTTTATTGCTTTGGTGAAACGGTTGCTGATGTACGGCGGTACAAACATCGAGTATAATTAATCGCCACACGAAGGCGCGTATGATTAGGAAGTGCTAGAGAATAGTTTTTGCAACTCCGATCGAACTCTCCGTCCGACACGAGCCGAAAATTACGTGTCGCGCGTGCATCAGTTTTATCAGTTCAACTTCGATTTAAAAAATCACCTCCGCTCGCAAAAGGTGACCGAAGACGTGTAAATATACAGCCCAGGCAACACACCGTATTGCGCCGATATTGGATCTAATCGAAAGGATTGTGCCCACACCATTTTGGTTCAGCCAATATTTAACGAATGGGATGAGTCGCGCCGACGCCATCCTGACATAACGTACGCGACGCCGTTTTTGGTTGAGTGTTGAGAGTATCCTGCGTGAATCGGCTATGCCGGAGAGGTATTTCTATTTCTTGACCGCCTAAAATACGACGTTAAAGAAATTAAGCAACAGATCTTCTCGGGCTAAAAGCAAGCAAATTCCGTTTTGCTTAATATTTTTTTTTAACTGCGCTGAAGCTTTGAACGAAGCTGTGGCGCCCTTATTTCGGGTATGTACAAACTCACCTGACTGGACCAATAAATACACTTCCAAACACATGGAGAAAAAAAGAAAGGGAAAGAAGGAACTCAAACGCATAAACAAGACGACGATCAACGAGTTCTACCGAGACAGCATAAGCCACTCCCCGGCTCCACACTTTTCGAAAGGGAACCGCCACTCGAACAACAACGACCCCAAGGTCCCACACACAAGGCGACCCTCCCTGTGCAGCGCAGGAGGCAGCAGAGGGAGATTAGCTGCTTTGTCCACCCCCTTTGACCTCGTCTTCTGATAAGCTTCCACCACTTCTTTTGGGTCTTCGTGTGGCTGTGAGCGAGTGCGAAGGCCGCTTCTAGCGAATCAGAGGGGTGGAGCGAAACACGTGACCGCTCTCCGTAGGACAAAGACGCTTGGACGAAAATTTGTCACGCGACTCGCTCTGACGCGCTGATGGGCTCACTGGGGTCATAGCCTTCGCCGTTTGCCAGGTTATGGTGAGTTGTAGGGACCACGTAAATCCGGTTTCCAAAAAGCGTCCGTCAGTGCTCTCCTGTTTTTCGTGCAAGCAGGTCCTGACGAGTTCCATTTCGCGACCGTGGTTTTTCGTCGTGAACGGCCGGAATACATCCATGCCAACTTTTTTATAATGGCCGTTTATTTCGCCGGAGTCTATGGAATTATTGTGCTGTGTTTGTAGAACGCGTTTCGACAAAGAGCTGCTCATCGGCGGACGCGAGACTTCCGTTGAATGTGATCGACCGCCTTCATCCTCGACATTGTGTTTGCGTTGTTTCGTGCTGCCCGAATCAGATTGTGCATCTATCACGACAGAGAGCTGCTCATCGGTGACCGCGAGACTTCCGTTGAATGTGAGCGACCGCCTTCATCCCCGGCATTGTGTTTGCGAATTGTTCTGTGCTGCTCGAATCGGATTATGCATCTATCACGGATTACATGAGATCGCTCTCTTATATGTAAGTACTCTGCAAGCATGCTTCTGATAGTAGTCCTGCTTCCGTCTCAATAGACCATTTTACTGTTTACAAACATGAACTGCCGCTTGCGTCCCAAGTAACTTCCGGTCGTTCCGTCTTTGCAAGCCTGTCGAGTTTAGCTTACGTCACCAGTGCTAGAAAGCATAAATGCTGCACGAAAGTAAAGTTGGAGGTTTAACTAGGGCCTTCGGTTGTACAATATTAAGGACTTATGAAACAATATCCGTTTGGAATGTTCATGAACCTTACACGCACAGACCGCCACTGGTTCAGAGGCGTCTGGTGGTGGTGAAATTGCGAGGATAAAAGAAACTGTTTCTTTCAGTCTTGCCTTCGCCAAGTTTGATGACATGCGTGTGAACGTAGCTTTGCCCTTTGGCAAGCTTGTAATTGCACGCACTTGCCCGCATAAGCAGAGACATGGCTGCGGCCAGATGACCTGCTTGCAATCGTCTATAGAGAATTTAGTAGAACCTGGTAGAACCTTGATCGAAAAATAAAAGTGAACCAGGCATGTTTCGACTCATTTGCAGTAATTTTTTCTTGCACTCTTTTGGGTTATTACACCCTATTTTATGGGTGTTGGTCATTGCGCCTTTTTTACTTACCTTTCTGGCGGTGGTACACCCAATTTAGAGGGCGTACTGTGCAGTCATAACACCCTAATAAAAAGGTGTACTGTGGAATCACACCTTAATTTAAGGGTGTTCGGAATAACGCCGTCCTTTAGGGGTGTTAGGAATAACGCCCTTTTCTTAGAGCGTTTTGCTACACCAATATGGGTGTTAGTTATAGGACAAGCCATTTACACCTTGAAGGGTGTAATGATGGTTAGGGTGTATATGTTACGACAGGTTCTCGTGAGCTCGGCCTCGGCAGGAGATGACATATATATATATATAATCTGGGAAGAAAAAACCTTCGGTGAAAACAGCAACAACGGACGATTTATTCTTCGACGTTTCGGCCGGAGTCCGGCCTTCGTCAGGAAGAACTTTTACAGATGAACGCGGGTAGTATTTATACAATGCTACGGTCGAGTCCAAGTTTCAAAAACGGCGGGATGACGGTTGAGGTTCCAAAGAAGCGTAGGAAGAGTTCCAGATTTGCAAACGTTTATACAATGCTACGGTCGGGTCCAAATTTCGGCGGGGTGACAGTTAGAGCTTTCGTGAGAGGGAAGCGTGGCTTGCTCGCACGGGCCGCGCCACCTGGAGGTGAGCCTAGGGGCGAGGGTGCGTGGCCTACTCCGATGTGTTCACGCCTTCGCCCGGCACTCCCAAGCTTCGGCAGTGCGCCTCTCAGTGCGCTGAAAGCTGTCGCCGCTATCTCGTCTTCTGCTCGCCGCGTGGGCCGAGCTCTTCGCACCGCACGCGCTGAGCCAGCGAAGACAGCGGTATAGCTTTCAGCGCACTGAGAGGCGCACTGCCGAAGCTTGGGGAGTGCCGAGCGAAGGGCGGGAACACATCGGAGTAGGCCACGCACCCTCGCTCCTAGGCTCACTTCCAGGTGCCGCAGCCTGTATGGCAAGCCACGCGCTCCTTTCTTCGCATTTCATTTTTCACCGATAGTACGTGTGCGTGCATGTACATGTATAGTTCCCGATTTATGGTGATCAATAGTAATTAAGAGTGTCGATTGAAACTTTGCACCTCAAAATATTTTTAATTAAAGCTTTCCGATTTTCAGAAGCAGACTGCAGTATTTCATTGTGCAGGACTTCACAAAACGCGGCCGAATCCCAAAGTCATATGACGAGGCCGTACGAATCCCGGTGCAATAATAGACGCCTAAAATGATGACACCAACTTCACTGCTTTAGATTAAAACAGCGAACGCCGCAACACTAAGCTTAATCTTCGCCCGTGACGAGCGTTTGCTTGCTAATGAGAAGCAAGAGCTGGCACTGGAGCTGTCAAGAAAAACTAATGATATGCGTAAGGATATACTTTTGTTTTTGTTGTGCAGCGAAATGTAAGTTCTAAACAACAAAACAACGTAATTATGATAGCTCAATACCGTGCCAACCGAAAAGTTAGCGCAAGCTAGAAATATATCAGAAAAAAAATCTATAAAAATCTATCTTGGGTTCAACTACATTTTTCTCAACATATAAACTCGCTATGGAAATACAACCAAATATTTTAAATTTCTAATGACTGAATAATAATATAATAATAATAATATTATTATTATTATTCGTGTTCTTCGCTATGGAATAACCATTTTTGGTGGCTGGTCTACGTTATGGCAAAAGAAAATTGACAATATTTTGACAGGAATGTTTAGAAGTATTATATACGGCACTGATGCCGAAACAGAACAAGAACAAATTGAGCATATGAATCTTCCATTATGTCAAGCTCTGTTTACTGACA
Source organism: Ixodes ricinus (assembly GCA_037355805.1). Taxonomy (NCBI): domain Eukaryota; kingdom Metazoa; phylum Arthropoda; class Arachnida; order Ixodida; family Ixodidae; genus Ixodes; species Ixodes ricinus. The sequence continues at coordinate 52,088 of JAZHYW010000516.1, forward strand.
CGGTTGTTTTAAGGCATTTTTGGAATGACAGTTTTAAAGTTCCCTATATTGCACCTCCGGCACTCAGACATACCACTCGTCTTGAGGTACGAGAATGTGAACGAGGTATGGCAGAAGACAAAAAATATTTTATGTACCGGACGATTCCAACAATCTCCTTAAAAGAGTGTTGGAGTTGGGTTCGAAAACAAAAATTTAATCAAGCCCTCCGAGACCAATTTTAAATCAAGTGTGCCTGCACCAAGCAGATTCATCTTCTGGGCGTCTTAAACTGTGCTTTAAAGATTTTTTTTCCCTAGGCGAGTGATGTGATGTTCATTACACCTCAAGTACTGCGGCAACTTGACATGACATGTGCTTCATTTTTTTTAAATATTTTGATGTGTGTAGGTATGTTTTTCATGTAAGGTGACTACCACATACAAACAACTCTGGACACTAACTTGACCAATGCTTCAATATTATTTTTTTCTTAAAACTTCTCTGTGTGTTTTATGCGCTGATGCACTTTTCACATTGTTGAAATTAATTGATTTTATGACTTTACTACTGGTGGAGGAGGCTTAGCCACACAGCCAATTCTGCCTTTGGCAGACCCGAAATTATTATTTTTAGGAAAAGGTTAGTCGTGGTGGATGGAGCGTTTACACTGTTTAGAGAAAAAAATGCCGAAAAATTTAATTACTCTTTCGGGTTGCCTGAGAGAAGTCACGACAAAGAAAGCTTAAAGGGGCACTCAAGTGTTTTAAGGTCGTGTTTTGATGATGACAGCTGAATTTAGACGCCCAAAGTATCCCTAAACACCAAAAAGTATAGTCATACGGTGATTACTTCTTTAATAAAAATGTAATTGAAGGCCGCCAAACCTCGGATCCATCCGAAAACGAAACCACTCTCATTGGTCCTCGCACGCTTGTCAAAAGGATCTCGGGCCAATGGCGTTGGACGACGCTCCGTCGCGCAGTGATCCTGAGGTAGCCGCATCGGCCGAACCTCTTTGTCATTCGAGCTTCGATCATGGCAGAGTTCTCTACGCTCGAGGCCTGAGGTTGAAATTCTTCGGCGGACAGCCGACCTGGGGATGATTTCCTATGACGCCACTCCGACGTGCGATGTGGACGATAGCAGCGCTTCGGAGTCATGTTCGGGTTCCGAGGACGACGAAACGCAGACCTTTTCGGGCGTTCTTCGATTTGCGGTTGGGGCAAGTCGTAACCAAACCAACGTTTGACATCGCCAGCGTTACCTCTGGTACGTGATGTCAAATGATGTCGCCACGTTGATGTTCGCCTCGGGAGGACGGGGGAAGGCTGGTTCAGACATGTGCAACGAGCGCGTACACTACGACTGCTTCCGTTGCAACCGGAGCGACCGGAACGACCGCTCTACGCCGCGCGTACACACCTGCAACCACTACCGGGCCGTTAGCACGGCGACTGCTTCTACGCCGCCGTCAGCTGTTTCAGCGGCGCCTCTAAAAGGGGACGCACTGCCACTCAATGCCGTAACAGAATATAGACAGACAGTTTTCTATAGCCTAAAGCTTTATTATTATTTTTTCTTGACAGGCTTGCAGGGTACAGTGGATGAAAAAAAAAAAATAAAAGATGCAGTACGCCGTCTTGGACGATCACGACTCTAATACACGACATTGATATAGTCCAAATATCGCCACACGCCTTTTCTACGATTGTAAGAGACAATGTAATCTTAGCAGCGATATAGCAACGTAGAAATATGATTTCGTGACCAGATAGACGTGGCGAGCGTTCAGGATTTCTAACACTAATCACTTTTCTCCGGTGATGAAAACGCGTGAAAATTCGCATCCTTTATACGGTACGCGCCAGTAATACCTTGAACTTGAGCACACGCATGAAATGCGCCAAATAAGAAATACGGGCGATGTGCGAGGACACAAATGCTTAGAAAGAACCACTCAACGTTGGCACCACTGTAGTCGAAGTAAACAAACACGACGGCACGGGCGTTTCTGCTGTCTTGAGAGTGCCGCCACGACATCGGCGCACGAGTAGGTGCATCTTCCCTTCTAGTAAAGCGCGAAACACATGTACGACGAAACCGTCCGATCCGACGTGCGGACTGCCGGAATGACCTTGGGGGAGAGGGTTTTCGTAGCACCGGAGAGCGTTGAAAACTCTCGCCTCCGACCGTCGTATTGCGTGGTCGGACGTCGGATCGGGCGGTTTCGTCGTACATGTGTTTCGCGCTTAAGAGCTGGGCTATCATAGCGACACACGACAAAAAATCACACTCAAGGATAGCGCTTTTACGCGGAACGATGAGCTTTCGCCACGCCGTCCACGTCAACGATCACCACCGACGCCATGTTTGCGCCGGCCCACGACCGGCCTGCAACGCGCGCAGATACGTGCGCTTCCGCGCATCCAGGGGAACGGGAAATTCACCCCGCGGAGGAAGGCAAGAAGAAAACGTAGACCCTTGTTTGTGAAACGATAATTGCAGTATCGCGTATTCTAAACTAGAAATATTTTACGTCTTGTGAAATTATCATGCACAACATATTTAAATTAACTGAAAATTGTTTCTTTAGCGAAACTTTACAAAGGCCGCCAAAATTTTCAAACATACGATAATTTCATTGGTCCTCGCAAGTACAGAAAAGGGTCCGCACGTATCCCAGGCAGCACAAGATATTGTGCCAACATTGGTCTCAGCATGGTTAAGGTGGCCCCATATGGGCCCAGCTTGACCAGTCTAGAGCCAGCATTCATGATGCTGGCACTGAACTGGCTACATCACGGCAACATTGGCCGTTTCTGCCAGCTTCCAACCAATATCGCGGCATCCCGGCTACATGACGGCAACATTGGCCGTTTCTGCCAGCTTCCAAAAGATATTGCTGCATCCCGGCTACATGACGGCTACATGACGGCAACATTGGCCGTTTCTGCCAGCTTCCAAAAGATATTGCTGCATCCCGGCTACATGACGGCAACATTGGCCGTTTCTGCCAGCTTCCAAAAGATATTGCTGCATCCCGGCTACATGACGGCTACATGTCGGCAACATTGGCCGTTTCTGCCAGCTTCCAAAAGATATTGCTGCATCCCGGCTACATGACGGCTACATCACGGCAACATTTGCCGTTTCTGCTAGCTTTTAAAAGATATTGCTGCATCCCGGCTACATGACGGCTACATCACGGCAACATTTGCCGTTTCTGCCAGCTTCCAAACGATATTGCTGCATCCCGGCTACATGACGGCAACATTTGCCGTTTCTGCAGCCACCTTCTAAACGATATTGCTGAAAATATATGAAGTTCTATCCTCGGTATAATTAAAGGGCATGGGCGTACCAACCGGGGGGCAAGGGGGGCGCTTGCCCCCCACCCCCCAGTTCTCAGAGTGGGGGGGGGGGGGTAAGGAATATGTTTTGCCCCCCCCCCTGAAACAGCCGCCACTGGGCAGGGCAAACACTAACCGGCGGCGCCCAAGGTATACCAAGGGCACCGCCCCCGGCCCTCGGGGGGGGGGGGTTGGTTTGCCCCCCCCACTCAAAAACAACTTGGTACGCCGCTGTTAAAGGGTATATCGGGCTCTGTTTTGCAACACCGAATGACGGCACTGCACCAGCCAAATCGCGGCAACATCGCCGGGATGCTTCCATGTTCTAGCAATATTTAGACACAGAAGCTTTTTTGCCTATAAAACCTTAACCATCACACTTTAAACCCTTAATTGATTGATGTTTCTTTCACCTCTGAGCGCAGCTCTTAGGCGCCCGTTTCTGGGTTGAGCGGCGTCGCCGTCGGCGTAATAGTAAAGCGTCGGCGTAACGCTTTTTCGTGACGCGCCATGAAAAAGCGTTACGAAAATCGTTACGTGACGCCGACGCGTCACGAAAAAGCGTTACGCTGACGCGTTACGCGACGCCGAAGCGTCACGATAAAGCGTTACGCGTACGAGAAAGCGTTACGCCGACGCGTTACGCGACACGGACGCGTCACGAAAAAGCGTTACGCCGACGCGTCATGAAAAAGCGTTACGCGACGCCGACGTGTCACAAAAAAACGTTACGCCGACGTGTTATGGTTACGCCGATGGCGACGCCGATGCGTCCCGAAAAGCGTTACGCCGACGCGTCACGAAACATCGTTACGCTGACGCGTTACGGTTACGGCGACGGCGACCGTAACGCTAGCCGTAACGCGTCATCGTGACGCGTCGCTGTCGGCGTAACCGCACGGCGCATCATGAGAAACGTGCCATAATGCACCGCGGTGAAGCGCGCGTTGGATTATGGGACGTCTCCCATAATGCACCAAGCGGGAGGGAGGAGGAGGAGGAGGAGGGACGAGGAGGAGAAAGAGGCAGGAGGAAGAGGGCTTTCCCCTGAAAGCTCCCCCCGCCTCCCCTCTACCTACGTCACTGGTGTATTGTCGGCTGTACGGGATCTTGAAAATCTCAAAACAACCCGCTTTTACTAAGCCGCGCAACACGACCAAAATTTCTGACCAAGAAAAAAAATACAAATAATTTTTAAGCAAAAATTAAAAACTTAAAACAAATATCCAATGATTAATTAAGCAATTGCATGTCCTCACAAATAAAAAAAATCAACTTAAATTAAGATGTCGAACACCCTGTTTTTTTTCTTTTTCTTTTTTTTTTTTGTTTTGCACATAAGTTGATGTAGATTTCAATCAGCAAACAAAGGTTATCATGGAACGTATAACAGGAGAAGAGGCTGGGAGATTATGTCTGCTCTCCCCAAAAATTGTCTTCAAACTGCGTTGAGAACACGATAACTCCATTAATAGGTCTGTTCGATTCGCCTGAACTGGCTGAACTAGTTCAGCAGTGCAGGAACTGGTACATTAGATTCAACCGGAAGTTGCACGGCCGCTGCACTGGCGCGTTCGATTTATCCCAGTTCTGAATGAGTTCAGACCCAGTTCCTCAAAATCTTGCACCGGCTTCGGAGTCAGTTCAGCGTCCGTGCAGAAGCAGACGACAAGAGCAGACGGCGATAGCAGACGACACCCCTCGTTTGTCTCTGCTCGCGGTGCCATTTTTCGGAGCTCTTGCTCAAATATCTGCGATGTTTAACAATAACGCCGATACGAATGTTGCATTTCCTCTCATTTATGATAATAACGTACCCGCGGTGGACGCGGAATTGAGGTCGTAGCCGAGGGTAGGATATTGATTGATTATGATATTCTGAAAGCGTTTTAGGCACCTACCCGCGTAGGTTTGGCTCCCTGTGGTAAGTGTTGAAATATTGGCTCACGTAAATTGTTTCCTTTTGATGCTATGTGGGGATCCATAGCGTTAATATTCTTTCTTACAGACACGGGAAAGGTATCGCACTCTTGATAGTCCCCGCCTTCAGTTGCTCTTGAATGCATACTGACGACTCCGATACATCGCAGAGGTCTGGGAGTTAGTACATCGGCCCTCGCATGCCCCGTAGCTGAGCATAATACTGCATGCTTTGTCCACTGGTATCTGGGGACGTTCACTAACGGGCCTGGGAAAAACGCCGAGAATCGGCATTGGCTTGGTAGTTCCACGCAGGTCTTTCTTGAGAATCAGAATAAACGCTTCAGCTTGACGCCAAAGTTACGGTCGATAACTGTCTTGGCCAAAACGCTATCGTCAGGCTTTCGTCTTCGAGGTGACCGCTGCCGACCGCGCGCTGCCGCCAGTGACTCCCGACGCAAAATCATCCTGATGCCGCGAACCTATCGTCGAAATGCGAAACTCGAGAAACTTGGAACGAATCTACTATTGCTAAATGAATGTGAAGGACACGAACGCTTATGGAAACGACAGGAACCAAGCGGCCGTTAAAAATGCAGACAAAAACACATTTCGTGTAGAAAACGTTTTTAGTACACTCGAATAAAAAATATTCACAGAAACGATTCCGTTATTATACTTTAAAACTAAGGAAACATGAATGGTCTCATCAAAGCGCGACTAATTAAATGTAGCACACAATTTGGCGTTGGGAAACAAGAGCCAACAGATGCAGACGACACCCTGCGCTTCCGCTCGGAAAGCCGATCACAGCGCCAGTCCTAGCCCGGCGGCTGCAGTGGTTCTGCGCCGCCGCTGCACGACTCCTGCACTCGTCTGAACTCGGACAAAACTAGTTCAGAACTTTCTGGCCGAATCGAACAGACCTAATGATTACGGTAGTGACACCGGCTACCGAAATATAAACTGCAATAGAGTTGGGTCGAAACCGAAACTATATGTACGGTGGAAAAGCGTCGAAAAATACACGAACAGAGAGAAAGACAGCAGGACAGGGCGCACTCTCAACTAAAGTTTATTTGAAAAGTACACACATATATACCCGGCAGGCATACATATCGTCACTCATCTAAGACCAGTCCCCGTTTCAAAACTCATATTTATGGCTAGTCGTATTCCAATCCTTTGCTTCGTTCCAATCCAAAGCCACAAGTAGCTTCCGGATTCTTGTCCGTCCGTGCCACTGTTTCCGTGCAGACAAAGGCATCTCTCAACGTGCGTTGGTGAGGTCCTACTTCAGGTAAGTTTTGCCAATTTCATATTCATAACGCATTCCCGAAGTGTATCTACATATGCTGGGCGATCTTCCGAACACCGTAGCTCACGTTGCCACCGTAATTCAGATGATATTTAACTTTTTTCGACGCTTGAGCGGTCTCCGCGATTTCGTGTCGCTGGCCCGAAGCGGCGTCGCGTAAACGATCGCTATCACTTGTCGAGGCTGTTCGTTTAAACCTTGCGTAAATGCTAGCCGCTATCTTGAAAATCCCGTGAATGTTCTGCGATACCGGAGCTCTGCAGGGACGCTGATCAGATTGTTTCGAAAGTTCGCGTTGCTGTCGGCCGCGTTAAACTGATCTGTGCTGTCAAACGCTTAGATACGGATCTTAGCGCCTTGGATATGTTGGGGACGGCGACATGCGTGAAGAATTGGATGGTTTTTACTTTGACCTGTCGTCTCGTCCTTTCTCACGCTAGCGACAGCGTATCTCTCGGTCAGCGCGCTCAGGCTTTTTGCGCCCGCCGCGTCCAGCGGGATGGCGCGGTTTGGGCGCTGGCGTTTAGCGGGTTGCAGCGGGTTGTTAGAACACGCTCCTAGCTGGGCGTCGTAGCGCTCGCGTACGGCGTTTGCTCCGCGCCGGTCTGCCGTGCGTGTAGTCGGTGGTGAGGCGCGCGGGCCTAGAGTTGCTTAAAAGTGTTGACAGGAGCCTGTTAAGCTCGTCCCCGTTGTTTTCTCCCTTACGCGCCCCTGCATATATGTCTAGCCTTGTGAGCCACCCAGAGTACTACTACTGTCGCTAATAAATATTATTATTGTTTGCCTTAGTGGCGTTTTAATTTACCCCGGTCATATTCGTGACTTCTAGAACCCGGGGGTGCACACATAGTTTACATGGCTGAGGAAGGAGCAGTGGCGTCACTAGGGTCAGCGGCACCCGGGCGGTGGCCCGCGGCTACACCCTCCGTTTGTTGCCGCCTCCCCCCCCCCCCTTGTGACGCCACTGGGAAAGAGGTTAAATGATTTGATTAAAATGCTCTGATCTGGTATAGAATGTGTATTGGTACGAAGGTTGCAGTGGAAAATCGCACACCTGGCAGGTGCTCTCGCTTATATAGTGGAGAGTTTGCAATGGAAACTCGCACACCTGCCAGGCACTCTCGCTTGTACAGTGAAGACACATTCAAATCAAGGAGATCCAGCTGTGAGATCCAGCTTTTGAATACTTGAGGTTCTGTTAAAGTTGAAGGGAGTCTCTTACAACATTTTTGGAACCATGTCCAAGACCCAATGCTGGGTACAATTTTAGTCTAAAGGCTGGTCCACACTGTTGCTACCGGCTAGGACTGAGTCCGACAAAACCAGTCTTTAAGGCTCTTGTGACAGCTTATGACCATGCTGCGCAGCAGCAATGTTAGTCGTAAGCAACTTAAAACACTGTTTTGTTCAACTTGGTCATAGTCGGTTGCAACAGCGTGAACCAGCTTTAAAACCTCTTAGGTGCATGGAATCAACAGTAGCTTCAGGATAAACTTGTGCATTGTACTACCTTAAAGTATTTTGACCACATCTCCGGTGTTGATTTTTTATTTGTATCCCAGCACTACAGAACACGTCAAAAGGCTTGTTGATTGCTGTGCATGTGCCTATCAAGCGAGCTGTGCTATTTCTAGGTGGTGTTTAATTTGTTTTGAAGTTCCCGGGATTTTTAAGGTATCAGTAGGTATCTAAGTTCCACATGCACACTGTTCTTAATACAATTACTTCATGCAGAAGTTAATTTTTCTTATTTGGTTGAGTTTAATGGTGGTGTCATCATGGTCTTTGCACTGTCGACGACAAGAGAAGCGTAATGTTGCACTTGTTCTTTTGTTGATCTGTGAAGCAAGTTCTGGTTTCTTTTTTGTTCCAGAATGCCAGTCGGAGTCTTATTCATGATGTTGCAGGAAGTCTCTGTGATGACGAAAAAACTGCAGGTGACTAGAAGGTGCCGATGAGCTACCAGTCCGTATAGCAGCTATCAGCTCGGCAAGGGCCTGCAGGCGTATCGACCCCACCCGTTTCTCTACTGCCATTCAAGACAGGGTGTTTTGTAAAAGGTGAAACAGGGCCCATGCACTGCTTCCGTAGGGTCCTGCTGGATTTATTTGACATTTTGTTTTTTCCAAACAAACAACAACATTACAAACTGTAATATACCAAACAAACGCCCACTCTAAATTGGAGATAATCATTGAGAGCTGGGGGATGGGCACTTGGTAGGTACGATAGTTGGTAGGTGTCCATGATCAGGTGGTGTCTTGCGTGGTCTGACCACGGAATTACGAATAGCTGCCGTTTGCGAAGCTAGTTAATTGCGCAAACACACAAAAAAAAATGTAAATGTTTTTTTTTTTTACAAAGAAGCATTTTAAAAAGTGCTTGATTAGCATTGGCTTGCATTTGTTACTAAAGCCTTCAATGAGTTAGAACAAAACAGCAACCTGTTTTTCTTAGACACAACTTTCTGTGGCTATAAAAAGAAAGCTAGGGAGGGGGGAGGCAGGCAGTGCTAATGGCTCTGTGTTAGCGCACCAGATAGTTCTGAACTTCTTTTGGTCTCGGTTTCAGTTTGAGTTTTGGCGTGTCAACCACGCAGTTGCTAGAGTGCATCTTTTTTGTACGAGGATTGCAGTTGAGGGAGTTGAATTGGGATTGCCAAGCATGCAGGCACATTCACATCTCTTTATTTTCGGGTTACCCTGCAGTGCCCGAAGGCATTGTTGCAGGGGGGGAGGGAGGTATATAGTCACTCGTGAGGGTAGAAATACACCCGTGCATATGTACGAAGAAAAAACAAGAAACGCAAGTACACAGGTAGACAAACTCAAAAACAAAATCGAGCCCAGAATAAGATAAAAGCCACATTGGTTGCTCACATTCTAGGTACCTGCCAACGTTCACGTTTTTGGATGTAAGCCAACACTTTGACTGAAGCACTTAGTCAGAGTTACAAGGTATATTTTACCATGGTCAATCTCCTAAACTTTTAGTTGTCTTGCAACTGATGCAGAGGGGCAGCGTCGATTCAGGAAATGCCGCAAATTTCATCACGTAGACAAGCGTCGAAAAAATAGACAGGGACAAGAAGTTTACGTAAACACTGGCGAACTCGCAACTCACATTTAATGAAAAAACACTCTTATATAGCCGTGAAAAACGTCAGTCATTACTACAACCGGTGTAGCCTTCTATTAAGAAATTCATATTCTTTTGCTGATAAGGTTATTGATCTGTCACTTGTACACCTGGTGACTTTGGCTTTAATCTCAAATGCCTCGTGTAGCTCTCTAGATACTTTATCTGGGGTTCTGGCCAAAAATTTTGTGTCGTCAAATGACTGGGAGCAAAGGCAGCGGCTGCAGTGCCTTGCCAGATGTCCTGATGGGGGTTGGTCGTGTTGCCGCGTCATGTTCGCGGGTGCAATCGTTAAAACATCGACCTGTCTGACCAATGTATAGAACCGTATGTCATTGGGATTTTGTACACAACTCCGGTCATGCATTCTGTGCATTTTTTTGTGTTTTGTTTTGCATTTGTCTTTTGAAGGGCAAAGTTGGTGGCTGCAGCGGCCATGCACTGCAGCCGCTGCCCTTGCTCCCGTCGTTCGATGACACCAAATTTATCGCCAGATCCCCAGATAAAGTATCTAGAAAACTACACGAGGCATTTCAGATGGAAGCCAAAGGCACGAAATGTACAACTGACACATCCATAACCTTATCGGCAAAAGAATATGAATTTCTCGATAGAGGGCTACACCGGTTGTAGTCATGACTGACGTTTTTCACGGCTATTTAAGCGATTTTTTTCAATAAATGTTAGTTGCAAGTGCGCCAGTGTTTACGTCAACTTCTTGAACCTGTCTATTTTTTCGGCGCTTGTCACGATCATGAACCAACTGGCCCGAATTGCAACATCAACGAAATTCATCAGCACTGCAGTGTTTTGAGGTCATTCATACGTCTTCTGGTGCTGAAAAATTATCGTACGGGCATGATTTACCAAATTAGAAGCACGCACACGCCATGGCGCGAAGTCAGATTTCATTTGGATTCTATTCAGTTACGTCTGGCTCTAGGGGGGTCGGTGGCGCACCACAACTCGGAACACGTGTAGCTAAAGATTATGCTGCAGAAACCAGAGGTCCTGGGCATTATCCCCACCCCTGCTCGCTAATCAACCGGTATACGGAAACAACTGGGAGTCCCGGTTCCCACTGTCCCACTTGTCGTATATGTTGCACACCACATGCTCAGTTGGTTTTGACATTTATTGGTTGCCGAACTCTGTAAAAATCCTACATGGCAAAAAAAGGGCGAGCTCACAGAGTGTACCGACAATACACAACACCGATAATGCCCAAGATGCTTATGATAAAGATGCCATCTTTGTTTTGCAGGGAACTAGAAAACCTATGGCAAACGTAAACCAAGAAAACACAAAAGAGCTAAAAAGGAAATACTGTAAGTTTGCTACATCCTGGCTAATGTTATGCTAACATTTTAAAATCCAAGCTAAACGGAACTATTTTATATATTTTTTAATTGGTTAAGTTACACCCAGGAAATTATTATGGTTGAACTATATTCAGCTCTGCAGTGAAGCGGCGTGCTTTGGCTCTCTGGCTTGGCTCCATTGCCACGGAAAGTTGTTTCTTCATATATCACTTTCTGGCTCTTTCGATTCTCTACCCCTCATCCTCCTCTCCTGTTTCGCCACTCTAAAAATTTTATCCCCATGCTCTCTGTTAATCGTGGAGATAACCGCCCATGGCGACAGGGCGCATGGTGTCTCCTACATATATTTTTTTTAGCTTGCTTAAAATAGGGGAGTAGGCATTTAATATCTCTTTTGATGAGTTGAAATGTTTCAAAAGTGGGGGTTGAGCGCTTACTCCGACACTGGTGCACGTTTGGTGTTTTACGGTAGTTTTATGGTGTTGTGTGTTACCACTGGGTGTCCCAAGGAGCGGCCAGGCTCTTGAAATCTACTACAAAATTCGGTTTCTTAACCTATCGCGCTACGACTTTGTGCAGCGTTGCCCACAGATGCTGCATTTTTCTTGTAAAATTTGCAAACACCGAAGTTACCGGAGGAAAAGTTAAGAAGGAAAAAGGCTTAGCTCCTATGGAAACGCAGCAAAGCCACCGGTCTTCAAACAATACTGCGCCGTTTTGCACGGGAGACAAGAGATGGCGTAAGCGGTCGCGATGCCAACTGCCGCCAACGAACGAGCGTCCGGCACCGAGAGCCGGCGTCTTTAGCAGACAATCTTTTCGACTCAAAAGCGGCACGAGCTTTTCTGATATCAGTTGCCAATGCTTTATTTTATCATCCTTACTAATAAAACAGTGAATGGAGACATAATCGATTAAAAAAATGGTTTGTCGGGTTATTTTAACTTATTTTAGTGGTACTTATGTCGTCTGCTTTGCAGTTCCTTCTTGTTACCGCGCTTGTTTTTGTTTCTGCGACTGTCGCTGCCTGCGGAACGTGCGCCGCTTTTGAGTTGAAAAGATAGTCTGCTAAAAACGCCGGCTCTCGGCGCCGGATGCTCGTTCGTTGGCGCAGTTGGCATCGCTACCGCTTTCGCCATCTCTTGTCTCCCGTGCGAAACGGCGCCGTATTGTTTGAAGACCTTTGGCTTTGCCGTATTTCCATAGGAGTTAAGCCTTCCTCTTTCCTATGTTTTCCTCAGGTAAGTTCGCTCTTTGCAAATTTTACAAAAAGAAATGCACCATCTGTGGGCAACGCTGCACAAAGTCGTAGTGCAATAGGTTAAGAAACTGAATTTTGCAGTCGATTTAAAGACCCTGGCTGCTCCTTGATGCACCCAGTAGCTACCGCATATGTGAACAGGTGATTCATGCAGTTGTTAATGACCGTTGGTACCCAAGTCAACCTCGTGCAGGGTGTCTATGAACTGAAAAAAACGGTAATGTTGAGAAAGTTGGCGATTCGAAGTCTGAAGATTTCCACCCTAATCACCATCGATCAGGGAAATTCAGCCTTCCTTTGTCTGAATGTCTGCAAAAGACACGTGTGGTGTGACACATAAACCTTTCTACTCAGGAACTCAGCCAGCCTGCCTATGTAAATCTCTGCTTGGAAACTAGAGTCTGGGGAGAATCCAGAGATACAATTTCTTCTCGAAATGTATGAAAAAGACAAACTTCTATACTCTAAATGGACTGCTGCTGCTTATGGCAGCTTTGTGGAATGGTTTCATAGTGCGAGAGCTTGTCTCCATACCTACCCCAGTTGCTCCTGAATGGACTTTCCATGGGATTTTTTTACAGGTTGTGAACATCATGGCTGTTGAGGTAGTTTCTGCTGCGGGGTAGAGAATATCCCTCAGCTTGACAGTCCACAGAAGCTTTAGCAGCCAGGATTTTGTATGTTGCGAGAGCAATGACGCTTGCCTTTAGCTCATATTTTTTGCCAGAAGTTGTACAACCGACCGCCAGGGTTGTCTCATCCGACAGCAGGACATGCCGGCTACTGTGGCATCATTTATTGTTGTCGCTTAGAGACCACTTTTAATGCATGGGTGGTATAGAATGCTAAGGAATGCAGAGGCGCATTCCAGACACCATACCGTAGCATCTGCTGCTGGGATGTTCTGATTGGTTCTCATTGCAGTCATCACAATTTCCAGATAATGTTTCTTTTCTTCAGTGGGAGCTCATGAAGGTGGCACTGTGCACAGAGGGACAGAGTGGCTGACAGTGAGCTGCCCAAGACAAGCTGCTGGCTCTCGTGACCATCTCCGAAAGCCTCTGGATGGGCTAATTGACAGACGTGCCTGGACATTTATAAATGGTAAACACAATCTAGACTACCTTTGAATTACGCCTTGGTCTAACGGCTGTAGCTAGGATACCGTGTTTGGCTGCTAGAATTGAACTGGATATGCTAAG
>JAZHYW010000517.1:0-39959 GCA_037355805.1 Ixodes ricinus
TTGCGCCGGCATTTCGGTGTACTAATTTCTAAACTTCAAAAAAAAAAAACGAGTCAGCCCAACGGCTCTGTTGAGTCGTCTTCTCAACCCAAACAAACAAACAAACAATATAAAACGCAACCCAGCCAGGATGTCCCGCGGGCTCACGACGAACCCAACGAACTCGGTGGGCACGTCCCAAACTGGAGCACGAAAAGAAAGAAAAAAAAAGAAAGAAATATCTCTCAGCAACCGGCGACGCAAGCGAAAGGCAACCAAGGGCATGCCGCTTCGGTGATAACCCTTAGCGTTCCCAGGACCCCTGATTTACACCAGGCTGGCGCGCCACCTTTGCCCTTCCTCGCTTCTGTTTTCTCTCTTGTCATTTTTCTTTTCCCAGAAAGAGAATATTCTTCCTTCGAAGGGACCTGAGAGCAAGCAACGTGGATACCATCTACTCGAACAAATCTCCGCGATCGGACAGGCTAGCAATGTCCAATCGGCTATCGCTACCAGCACCACCTGGGGGCTGCGACGGACTCCGCGTCGAACCAGGGGCGCAGCAAACCGCTCACTCGGCGTACGAACCAGCCGCTGGCCCGTCGAGCAAGCCGGGCCGAGGCGGAGCAGCGGCGGCGGCGGCTACAGCAGCGTCGCGTATTTATTTGCCGATCGAGGCCAGTGAACTTGGAAAGGAAAACGCCGACGCTCTTTCCCCGTTATGGAAGCAGCGGCAGCCTGCAGCGGCAGAGGGAAAGAATCACTCGCAAAACCAGACCGTCTCCTGCGCCGCAGCACGGCCAATGCAGGTTAGTATATAGGCGCGCCGCGCCGCGTTGGCCCAGACCTACATTGAAAAAGGACCGTCAGCGAGCAACGCCCGGTGAGTCCGCCAACGGTGCTCTAGCGCCCGCTCGGCGACGCGCACCACCCTTCCGAAGAGCACGGCCCGGTGCCTTTCACACCGTACCTTGACGTGTCCCGACCCACGGTCGACGCCGGCGATGGATTTCGGTTTCGACTCATGCGCTCCAATCCCGACGGACTGATGTGCTGTAGCTCGGCGACGCGCACACGGATAACCGCGGCGGCCTTAGTATTTACCACTCCGCGTACTCCCCGTGACACGTCCTCAGTCCCACCCCACGGTTAGCGGTGTTTAGATTTTTCTCAGGGTCAAGGCCATTGGCGGATCCGAGTTGGATGCTGGGCTCGTATACATGGACTAGAAACGTGGCCTTTTTCTTCTTTTTTTTTTGATATTTGCTCAGTTTGATATCGCAAATGGGGGTAGAGAACACGTTACACAGTTCAGTAGGGGTCACGCCAACATGCATCGAAAGCTCCGGTTTTTTTTTGGTGACGGTTAGACAACGTCGCTTTTGCACGTTTGTAAGAGTTCTGCTTTTTTATGTCAGTTTTCACGTGCGATCTCACGAATGACCATTCTCAGCATGAAGGTTATTCAGATTTCCAGTGGACGCTCTGTTATGGCCGTGACCTAGATTCAGTAACATAAGGCTCCTCTGCTCTGCTTGTGGCTAGAGACACTTTCAAAAGCAAACCGCGTCATTGTAGCTTTAGAATAAATTCTAAACTGAAAGAATTTTTTTTCTAAATTGTGCTCAGGTCAGTGCAGCTCAGAATTAATTGGCATGAAATCACCACAAGTTGTACAAAGTAAGCGTCCAGAAAACAAATAAGTTCCCGTGTGACTGCGTTGTTGGGCTCTACAGCCAGAAAGAAGGACTCGTTATATATAAATTTAGCCAGTATCAGCGAAGAAACAGAATTCAGCCGTCCGCTTTGGCAAGGTTCACAGCTGTAAATATTATGTGCCGCCATTCGCAAATGGCCCAGCTACCTGCGAATCTCATGGATACGACAATCTCCCCAACAGGATTATCAACACCGACTACCCACCGACCAAACGCATTTTTATAAAAAGCGCCTTCTTTTTTTTCTACCATAAAGTTATATTTAAACCTACACGCCATACAGAGCGCGTCGGAAAAACAGTCAGTCAAAGAAAACCAGCTCGTTCTCTTCTTGACTGATAACGAGGTAACTACTCTGTCTCTACACTTCCTGGTCACCCCATGTTTATTGCACTAATTAGCCGCGCTAGCTTTTTCTGCAGTGTTAGTCATACTCTTATAACCTCCGCGTGCGCATTACGATTACAAGGAATATTCAGAGAAATAAACCTTATAGTCGGTAACGGGTTAAGGACCGAGTGGAAGTTCCGCCCCCAGCACGCAATAGTTCTCTGTCGGGCTTGGGACGCTCGTGAGGCGAAACGTTATCAAAGGCAGAAAGCTCACGCTCGAGGTGGAGTATCTGCTGAGTTTTTAACCTGCCACCGACTATATTTGCGGACAAGCGCAGACACAAGCCCAGAGCATTGAACCCGTCCCGTAAGGGCAAGGTCAACAACCCTTTTCCTCTTCTACGGGCAGCACCATGAACCCAAGGCAGCTGTTCCTGGCGTCCCTCGGCTGCCTGCTGTTGATGGCACTGCCGTCCCAGCAGCAGGGTCTGCTGGGTCTCATGGCCACGGCGGCCATCATGCGCCGCTTCCGAGGAGGCAGCGGGGGATCTGAAGGAGGACAGAACAACGCCCAGCAGTCCATGGCGCACGGAGACCACGCCGGGCCCTACGGACTCGCTTCGCAAGCCATTCCGTACGTTTTCTTGTTTTCTTTGTTCAGATTAGGATACTTTTTTTCCAAAATTCAGTCAGGCCACTTTGATCAGTATCACCATCAGAGGTAGGACACATCTGGGGAAGGGGGGAGGGGGGGGGTCGTAGTTCTAAGGCAGATGTTTTTGCAATGACAACTGTGTCGTACTAATGGCGGCCTTCTGCTGACTGATGAATGAGGAAGTTGAAGATGCAAGCAAGCGGATGATACGAGGCCTAATATGTTCCAGACTTTGGTGTAATGCGACGCACGATTTGAATACAAGAACTGTGTAAGCGTTCATTTTTAGCTTTTATCCAATCGGTATGTTGGTACACGGTCCGCACTAAAGCCATTTGATATCTAAATTTTTAGAAGTGCGTGTGGGCGTTCTGTCTTCACTCGCCCTGACTGGCGGTATCTTTGTCACAATCAAAGCTGAATGAGACTGAGAAAAAACTGCTCAATGAAAAAACCATTGGGGTAGTGACGGTGCCCGATGAAATACTACATGCTCATTACCTCTATTAGCGCGGCAAACGTTAAACTGATATTTTTGTCACCAGATGACACTGAGTCTGAAAAAGTATCATGGTCCGCATTGCGAGACACGAGTAAGGATGCAGTCACTCCATTCATCGTATTTTCATTATTGTTTTATGTATGTCTTATTAGGAGGTAACCAGCTAGTTTGTTCCTTGAAGCTCATTATAGTTATCCATCAAGGAATGTGTTTCAAATTCCTTCCCAGCATGATGACACATTTATTAAAAAAATTTACCCGTGATCAAATGAAAAAGAAGATAAAAAGAGACAGAGAGAAAGCTTTAAACAAAAAGTTCACCAGCTTGCATGTCGTGTAATGTCTCCCTATAAATGTTAGTGCTTTCGAAGTAAAACGAATCATATCAGTGTGTCATAAACATACCAGCACACATAGAATTGAATAAGAATCTATTTACGCTAGATCACAACTTATTATTGCATGTTTATTAACCAAAAATATATTACAAAACAATTTTTGTTCAATAGAATTGAGACTCCATAGTCACTCCATGTCCATCGTAATATGTCCCGGTGGTAACGTCACCCTTTCTGTGTGCCAGAATGTTTTTACTGATCCTTGCGCATCGCAACTCGATGGCTCGCCTGATAAGGGCTGGCGTATCGGTCTCCTACACGTAAAAAAAGAGCACGTCTTTTCGTACAGGCAGTGTGGAGCTGTTTTGAGTCGAGTTTCCTCGCGGATGCAAGCTGCTAGCTTTGTCGAATTCACAGTTGTTATTTCGTCACACAATATCTTCATTGTAGTGCTAGCAAAGTACTACAGGCTGTAGAAGCATGAAATAGTTGAAATATTAAACGGAACTAACTAAAAAAAAAAGCATCGAAGGTCCGACCCTAGCTGCAGTAAGACCGCCGGTCATAGCGTATACCTCGGTCGTACAAACTATGAGAGAGTGAGAATATGTGATGGAAGAATCGCCACTGCCTCGATAAATTGTGTGCGTTGTATCTCTTCCTCCCACTTGAGCTCGGTCCGTGTCTGTCCCAGTTCCAGATAGATGATATGTCATGATGTGTCAAGCGCTGTTTCTTAGTGTGCCGATTAATTTGCATACAGTGGCAGCACGATTTGGTGATGAAAGGAGATTGAACTGAAAGAAGGGAGACGGAAGTGTATAAAATAGAAAGTGAGTATGCCCTGCTAAGAGGCTGTGTCTATAGTCAGTGTGTGATTTGCATTCTGAAATACGGCTCGCGTGATATTTGACGTTTGTATGTGAATATAAAGCGCTCTCGTGAGATTCTATGCGCTTCATGAGTCGACACACTATCACTATAACCTTAAACTGCAACGTTGTGTTTCGGTAGTTGCGCGTGACGCTAGGTATTTCGAAACACCACTCGTTCATTCGTTGAGCCGCAGTCACAAATCCGGTTTACACTGAGAAGTAATGCTGTAAGATACTAATCCAACCGTCAAACCGCATTGCTGCATGACAATATGGTGATCTTCAATGCTTACACAATACACTAAGCCACAGAAAACCTGCATATTTTTTCCCAAAACAGTGAAAGGTCCACCATCCGCACTCCGGTTCACTAAACACAGTTGACTTGTGCTGGGGCAGCCACTAAGTTTGCGCAAGAATTAATATTTCATGCGCAAGGACCACCGAAATCGGCCTAATTTTCTCAAGTAGTTTGTTCTCCTCAGGTTCCGATTGAGTGGATGCCTAGATGATCACAGATTCCATCCCCACGACCTTGCAGTACAAAATGGCACCTTGGCTGAAACCTCACAGGTTCTACGCGGGTGCGGGCTATCCGGGCGCCTACGGAGGCGCTCTCGGAGGACCCAGGCGCTGCATCCGGGCGTTGGTGCTTACGGAGGATTCGGAGCACCAGGGTTCGGCGCTGGCGCCGTCGGAGCACACGGAGGTTACCCCGGGGGCAGCGCAGGCTTCGTACCGGGAGCCCCCAGTTTCGGCGCTGAGCGCCCCAGGGTTCGGCACCGGTACACCGAGCTTCGGCGCAGGAGGCACAGGGTTCGGAGGAGCCCCGGCTGGAACCGCGGGATTCGCTCCGGGAGGGTTCGGAGGACTGCCGGGAGCCGGCGGTGTTCCTTACACGGGCTGAAGACAACGACAATGACAACGACGACGGCGCCACATCCATGTCCTCTCTTCTCCCTTTTGTTGTTGTTTTGTTTTTTCGAGACAAAGAAAATTAGGCCCGTTTTGGCCTTGTAGAGACTGGGTAAGTCTAACTAAGCCTAGATAGGCCGAGCTGGGCCTAACTTTCTGTTTGCTGTCTTAGGCCTAGTTAGGCCTAGCTAATGCCCGTTAGGCCTGATGGCGACGTTATGGAAAAACAGAAGAATAACCTTGGACAGGTTTATACGGTATGTCGTGGCGTGGGAAGCTATAGTTGGTCCTTCTGATTCACTCAAATGTTCGCGTCTGCAAACGTTGGTTTCTGATGCAGCATGGAAACGAACAAGTGACGGAAGCAGCGGCGCCATCAGCATCAGCGTGAGTGTGACATCTGTTTACCTAGCAAAACACGAGGCTGATGGCGTACCTAGGGCTTTTGGTAGCTTTCACCCGCCTGACGCCATTTAATATGACTGTACCATACAGACAAACGTTTTTACGCGTAGCGACGTTTGAAGGTCATGAACTGTCCCCCACTGCAGGTTCCACGAGCGAGACATTTATCTCAATATGGTATGCGAATATGAGTTGTGGAAAATAATACATAGGTATTTTGAAAGCCCTTATGCAGTGATTGATAGATCATACATGCCTTCAAATATTTGGCGCCTATTTACAACGTGTGTGGATCACCGTCCTTCAAGACGAATCGGGCGCCCATTTTGGACAATATCGCATTCCTCACTGGTTGAGTGAAAAGCGCTAAAAAATAGGTAAAACTGAAATAAAAAAGGGCCTTGGGTATACTTAAATACAATTCGTATTAAAACGATCGATATATTTATCATTGTTTACGGTATATTTTTTATTCTAATACATTGATAGATGTCTAAAATATATCATCGGTAGCCTTTGCGCCTTTTGAAAAAGAAAACACTCAATTCTTGCGGCCAGTGTGAGGCAGGTACTCGGTAAATTAACCACGGGCCACCATCAAACACTGCACCGCTGAAAAGAAGAAAGTACAGTAACCCCAACAGCAGGCGTGATGCAGGCGCCTGAAACTAGAACTGATCGCTGGAGGCCTGCTATCATGGAGGGCAACCTCCCTCCCCTCTCCCTCACTCTAATACTCAGGAAGTATACGAGTCTCTAGTCTGACGCTGCAATCAAATACTTTACTAGAGAATACACTTTAAAAAGAAAGAATCAAATGACCTTGGCGCCGACAGCTCTTGCGTAGCTGAAACGGCAGGACGCGCTCAGCCTCGGGGATTTCCCCGTTTGATTGGAAGGTGGCGGCCGCCATCCATCGCCGTGGACATCCTTCAGGACAGCGGAGAGAGCCGTCCCTGCTGTCTTGGCGAACCCTGTGTCTCGGTGCGTCGGTGGAAACCTTCTCCCTCGGCACAGTGCGAAAGCGCGACAGCGTGGACAACGCGATACGCATCTGTTCTCTCGGACGTGGGGTGTCCCCACCGCCAGGGAAGGATTTGGCACCTTAGGGGCGTTGTTTAATGCAAATGACCGGAGTGGAACGTATTCTCCTGGTAAAGTATTTGCTGCAATTCCAATCGTTAACACCCTCCATCGACAAATCTCACTTCCTCCCATCCTACTCTCATCTGCTTTGAATCCCGAGAGCGTGGCTTTGTTTTTCCCTGGCCTTTCATTTTCCTTGTAAATAGCGTCTTTCAAGAACTCTCCGCGTGAGTGCACGTTTCGAGTGCATGGCGGTATGCTCCTAAAAGAAATGTGTCCTGCTGTAACGGCGACAGAAGGAAAGCAATAAAGTACATTAATAATACCGTTGGCCACTGCCCGGCTCGTGGTCACACTTATTTGACTCATTGGGGTTCTGCGGAACTGCATGAAGTGACGATTGGGACGAACTCGTCTGCACCTCTTCGATCATCGCTAGAACTCCAAACCACTACACAAGGAACGTTTACATGTAGGACTAAGAGCGCCACTGCGTACGGTTTTTCTTTTCTTTTTTTAGTACTACCGAGCAAGGACTGTAGAATGACTAATTACACATATTTCAGCTACTAATATAAATTACAACTTCAGTAATCGAGCACTTCTAAAATTACTATAAAATTTATGGCACATTGCTAGTATGTGGAACGTTCAAACATAACAAACGTTTAGCGATACTCTGAGCTTCCAGGCGCCAACGCTCACGGCGCTCTTCGTCAGATAGTTTAACGCGCACCATGTGTACACGTGATAGTTGTTCCTAGAAAGAAGCGATACTATAGGGGCTGATAAACCTGGCGATCTCCCAGGGCCTTCCATATTCTCGAGCTACTCTCTCTCAGTGCGCACAGGCGGTCGAGCTCCTCCTCGCCTACCCCTCTGGTCATATGATTTCCCTTTGGTCAATCAGCATCGGTCACCTCACTCCTCCTCTTCCACCCGTCAACCAATCAGTGTCGAGCATCGCGGCCACGCTTTTATCTGGGCTTCACAAAATGCCGAAGACCCAGCCAAATGACGTTTCGTGTTAAAAATTCAGTAACCCTACCCTGCTGCAGGTAAAGAAAGCAGCAAGCTCCCCCCTCATTACCCTCTACTCCTATTTTAGCGGGACAAGAGGTTAGTCAGGCAAGTCCATTCGTCTTCTCTCCAGCTTTCGCTCTGCTAGTGTAAAACGAATGGAGTGATTTGTGAGAGAAGCCTGACCTGCTTTTCTTACACCCACAAGAACGTACAATGTTAGGGACTCGTACTAAAAGAACAACAATGCCTACATTCGCTGGTCTGGTGCAGAGAGCACGAGCGGGCAGTTTCGGCTCGCCACCATAGATATAGAGACGTTGTTGTCCAGGCTCCTCTTGTCTCTTCGAAACTCTAGTTTGCACCCAAAAAACGCCTATAGCTGAGGTGCCTTTTCAAATAAATACTTGGGTCGGGACTTCAAGTGAAGAAATTGACGGAAACAGGTTTTCCTTTACGAGTAATCGGGGAAGAGTCGATGGGGCTGATTAAGGGTTTGAAAGGTCCTTTCAGCCGGGCACCAAGGGAAAGATCGAGTAGACCGCTGGTGCTCCCGTACCTATACAGTGTTTCGCACAATGTTAAGAATGTTGCAAGGCGGTATGATGTACAGGTAGTGTTTAGAGGCTCCAAACATATTACTTCAATTGTGTAAGAGAGTCCGAGGGTCAGAGGGGAGGAGGAGGTGAATATTTCTGTGAAAAAGGCATGTAAACCGTTTCCTGTTCGATGTGGGGTGGGCGTGGTGTATTGCATTTCACTGTCCTGTGGCAAGGTGTACGTAGGCCAAACTGGACGCTGCGTTCATGAACGGCTTAGGGACCACCGTGTGTCTCTACGAGCGAATCCGTGAGGCCACCTGGCAGTCCAGTGTAATATGGTGCGGCTGCTCTCCAGTGTTCAGTGACGCAAATATTTTGGGCACGTGTAAAGAACAGAGAGAGAGGGAGAAGGATCTTGGAGGTCTTTCAGATAGTTTCTCGAAAATAAGGACGCGTAAGCCATCCTTGCCTTGCACTGACTGAGGCTGAGTTGGCGTTTCTAAAGACAACGACACGTGTCACCACGTAAACATCGTGATATTACTGTTTTTAAGAAGTGTAGCTTTGACAACAAGGAGGTGCAATGCGCATGAGCGATTTGGGGGCGGGATAATTTTTTTGTGTTTACGGAGGTTTCAATAACCATATCAGTTGCGAGTGAGCTCTTGTCCATTGTACGTGATTCTTACTCTGTCCTCGTCTTTTGTGCGCTTTCAAATCAGGATGAATAACTACCAACCTAGCCAATTCTCCACCCTTATGGAGTGACGTAGTCGCTTAACTCACGCCGTCACTATCTTGTCAGCGTGTCCTTGGTGGTTGAGCTCATCGAGACACTGCCGAGAGTGAAACGTGACTAAAGCGCGACTACCTCACTCGTCTCCTACGCATGATTGTGCAAAGGGCTCGCAGCACTTTTATGCATCGAATTTCGGAGTCAAGTGACAAAAACGTAAAAGCTTCGCATTTCGCAGAATCTTTAAACTTGTTTTACCTCTGATTGTAATTGCCGTCAATATCACTAATGCAACGAGACTCATCAGGCCAATAATTACCTAGTTAATTAACATATTTTAGTGAGTTAGTCTAGTTACCATGACAGTTGTTCTTCCTTCTAAGGCCAGCCGCTCTCAGACAAATGCAGAGAATACGGAATTCATGTACCGGTCACTCCCTCGTTTAAAGATGTGTTAGAAGTAAAATCGAAAACCCTGTATGTACAAAAAAAAGGCGTGTGCAGTCAGAAAAAAAAACTATGTGTCAAGTTTAATATGACGTCTCTATAGTGGGGACTTCTCTTCCTACATCTGTAAATAAGCGTTTTACTCATCCCTAACGAAAGTATTCCACATGCTGCGTGGTCATAGTTACAGGTGCTGTGCGGTAGTGTAGGAAACCGCGACTTTGAGTCAGAGTTATAGTCGGTTTAACATCTAAAAACAAATTTAAAAAAAAACACCTACCAAGTTTTTATTTCTCCAATCGCTTCGCAGTTGGTGAGTATCTCTCCGATCATGCTCCAAAACAGCATATGTGTCCGTGACGGTTTATTCTGTTCGCGATGGATGGCGAGCTTCAAGTTGACGCTTCGGCAGTGGTCGTCAGAGGCGAGAATCTATCGCTCGACCATCAGCTTACATCCGAAAGAGTTGGAGACGGACCAAGGCCGGACAGACCTTTCAGCAATGGTGAATTGTTCGCTTGATGGTGAATAAATATGTGTGACGTTGGTGATGTTAGGTTTCTTACCTTTACATGAGCGGCTCATCGGACTGTAACAATCTTTGCCATTAGAAGTATTAACATGAGGTCTCTTTTTTAGGAAGTGGTTCTGATACTTAACTTGCTTGTTTTTGGTTTACTTGATTTCGTTTTTTAAATAAAAACATCTACTGGTTCGTCACCCATTCATGTGACACAAACCAGTTTTTTTGTTTTGTTTTTTGTTAGTAATACTCATAGGCTGCGCCTGCTATAATGCTTCAGCACCGCAAATTGTTTTGTAAAAAATGAAAGAGAAAAGCAGAAATTGCTGTTGCCGCCACGCTGATTCTCGAAGAAATCCGTCAGTATTCAGCGCAGCGGGTATATAGTACTACAAAGCATGGTGAATGCAGCCTCTGAGCTCTTTTCCAAAAGGGTGAACATTCCCAAAAAGCCTCTTCTTCCTGGTGCAGGCAGACCTGGTCACGATTAGCGTGCGCATGAAGGACGTGCGCGATGCGCGGAAAACAAAAAGGCCAAAGTCAAACTTGGGGGTTTTACGTGCCAAACCAACGACGGTCATCTGGCACGCCCCAGCGGAGGACTGAGGATTAACTTCGACCACCTGGGGATCTTTTGATGTGCAACCGGAAGCTCGGTTACACGGCGCCTTTTCCGCAATAAGCCTCCGTCAGATTGCGGGCACCTCGGTCGGGATTCGAATGAAACGAAAAGGCAATTTCGTTGTTGTGCATACATGCATTGTGCCTATAGGGGCGATGACACCGTGCGCTTACGGCCCGGTGACGTTGTAAGACAGCTGCGTGTCAAGAACGGCGTGGCAGGCCGAAGACCGGAATCGCAGCCCGTGCGCGTCCAGAGGTCTCCAACGCCGATGGCATGGAGCTGTTAGGTAGAGTGTCTCAATGTTGCTTGCCGGCTGCGCCTTGCTAGAGTGGCGACATTCTTTGAGAAAGCGAGTGCCACCTTTTGTTATCTCCTCCTCTCGCTCCCGCTTCGAGTGACCAGCAGTACATGTTCGTGTGCGGCAGCAAGCAGTCGGACCATCGATAGGATGTTGCTGTTTTACTCCATTTCGTCCCGAAGTATTTTCGACGCTGTATGCAGAATGTGAACTCGAAATTAGGCGTTGTTCTGCAGATATCGCCCTGGTGCTGCACGAGCAGTTTCTCGTTTGATGAACGTCCGAAAGAAATGATTAGCTATCGAACCTTTGCAATTAGTTTCGCGACTACTGTCCTATTTCTAATTAATTGCTAATATTAAAAACAGTAAATATAAAGCAAGTTATGTCACCGTCTAGCTACCTCTTCTAATGACGCCTCATACGTTATTTTCAGACCCACTTTGAACCTAATACATTCTAGGAGAGGAGATCTGATGGGTGGCAGAACGGCTCGAGCCGAATGAAGTCCCAACTTTGTTTTCCTTCCGTTGTAAGAATGCATACTGTCGTAAGTATCACCGGCCCGAGCAGTGCTATTTCTAAACATGGCCTGTCTTTGGGCGTTTAAAAACAAATCTAGCAAAAATCCTGGGTGGGGTATATATTGGGGAGGGTGTGTGTGTGTTGGGGGGGGGGCATCTCTCGGGAGATTATTGAGTATAAATCGCAAGTAAGCGATTTGGCGAAGCGACGAGACAAGCGACGGCGACGAGGACCCACTGTAGCTCGGTCAGTCGCGTGACGAGGCAAACCGCATGAAAGCGACTGTAGCAAAGCGACCAAGGTGATGAGCAGCGTTTTCTACAAATTCAGGAACCGAGCGACGCGACGAACTGTAGTGAAAAAGTTCCTTCGCTCGTCATTGACTCTCGTTGCTTGTCGCCGAAGCTCGTCTCGTCGCTCAAGCTAAATCGCTTACATGCAGTTCAGCCTTTAATGCGTTAGCATTAGTGCCCTGGAGCATGCGCTAACCTCGGACTCGTTTGAACTAACCAAGGTTCACAACGACGCCACGAGGATGACGCCACAGCCGCACTGGCTGTGGAAACTGGCTAGGAAACACCTTCTGCAAGCGCCGACAGATGGCGGGCGGAATGCTAGTGCGCGCTTTGGACGCCCTCGAAAACCTCTGCCGCCGGCTTTGGAGACCTGTGGACACACACGGGCTGCAGTTTTGTTCTTCAGCCTGCCACGACCACCACACCGTTCTTGACACGCAGCACTTTTACCATATCGCCGGGCCGTAAGAGCACGCTGTCGTCGCTCCTTTATGCACACGCATGTGAGAGACAGTCCAGCTGATGTAGTACACCAAATGATGCCTCTCATTACGATGGGGGACTTCAACGTTAATCTTAGAGGCGGACACAACCAATTGCTGCTATTCCAGATGCGGTCTCGGTATGTACTGGCGCTGTGCACGGGCACTAATGAAGTCACGTCGCGCATTGACACCACTATAGATTTTATCTTCAGTCGCCATGTGTATAACCTTCAAACGGCGGCATATTAATTATAAACAAATTGCAATTTAGAAAGTCTCAATTACTCGCGTTGGCTAAGACGTGTGTATACCACAACTGCGTCAGCGCTCTCAGGCTCAGCCAGGTGAGGCTGGTCCGATCACGTTCGGGCTTTCATTCCATCGTCTTTCCCGGTTGAATTGGAATGATGGTGCTCTTTAATCCCAAGAAGAAATACTTCAAATTGTTGTTTAAGTCGCATATGGCTAAGACCCCTAAACTTCCCTGTAATACCCACCCTCTCTCGTACTGACGGCAGTAGCCATGAGCAAAGTTACATTCATAGTCGGAGTAAAGACATTTTAAAGAAGAGCGAAGTGTTATTGCTTGTTTTGAGGTGGGAACAGGAACATGTCTATGTTTAAAGTTTCTTGGAAAATTCGCTGGATGTCTTCCTGTGCCACCAAAACGAAGAAAGCCACCGAAGCCAAGATGTCCCTTCCATCTGCTCTGGCTTCAGCCAAGGGTGGTTGTCAGGTGGCCGCCATACTTGATGAGAACCTATGATGAGCGCCCGAGTTCTCCCCCACCGCCTGTTCTACCCAGTACTACGATCCCAAGAGCTGAAGATGACTTTCCTGGTCAGTGTCGGTGTTACCCGGCAGCTGTTGCCTCTACTGTATGGACCGTGAATGCAGATGCGTGTCAGAGTTCTCCACCGCTTTCTGTTGTGCATGATATTGCCGAGCGTGCAGCTAGCCAAGAAGGAAGCGCAATGGTTCTCACGCAGATGGCCGGGGCTCGAATCCCGCCACCGCTTGTCGTTTTTCCTTTCTTGTATCAGTAATAAATTCTAGAACGTTGAAGAGCCGTGTAGCTTGTTTATGCTCAGGATGTATAGTTCCAGAAAAAACGAGGTAGAATGTTCTAGGTTCCAGGAAAGGCTCAGGAAAGCCGCGCCGCGCCGTACGGAGTCAGTCTTTCACCAGCGATTAATCCTGCTGCTACGCCGACATTGACGCCTGCAACGCTGGCCTTCTGCTATTTTTTATCTGGCACAAGTTTGTCCCCATTAAACCTTTAGTTCATTCCGTTTTCTTCTGCTTCATCGTCCGTCATTTGTGGCATTGTGGTGGAGGTGCGGGGTAGCAATCTATGCCCTATGTTACTCATTCTGTCCCCGCGGACCTGCCAACCAAGTCCAATTTCAAACCTGGCGAGAAGGCCGCTCTTTGAGGAACCTAAAACTCAAACCAGCCGCCGCATCTAGGGACGGATTCCTGAATTTGGTCTGCTGCCGTACTGACCCAAGCCGAAGAAGACGACGATGGCCGACCAGTCACAGACCCCGGCCACTTGTACCGCTTATATCTGCCCGTCGCACCGCGGACGGCTGCTTCATTACACGGTGAAATATACAAAGACGTCCAAGACTGGATCAACCAGTACGAACGCGTTGCCCGCCACAATGGCTGGACCGATGAGCAGCAAAAGCAAAACGTCTATTTCTCGCTGGAGGCCCGATTGTCAGGCACTGGAACGAAAATCACGAGTCTTCTTCGACATCGCAGAATATATTTCAAGAGCGAGCTGAAGGGGACGTTTATCAACCAACATCGCCGAGAGGATCTGCCGAAGACCTACTTCAAACCAGTACCCGGGGCCCTAATGAGAGCGTCACCGGTTTCGTGGAGGATGTTCTCCGCCTGAGCGCCCTCGCCGACTCTCTGGCTACAGAAGAGGAGAAGCTAAGAATCCTCATGCAGGGCGTGAGGGACAACATTTTCGGCGGTCTTGTCCGCAGCCCTCCGACAACAGTCAAAGGTTTCGTCGCCGAGGCTACGAACTTCGAGCGTGCCCTGCAAGCCCAAGTCAGTCACTACCTGCGACTACCCGGGGTCGATACTCTCGGGCCGTCTAGCTGCGTTCATGGCTCCCACACCCCAGGGATTCACGAGCTCACTTGTGACGTCGTCTGGGAAGAGCTCAGGAAGCTCCTACCTGCTGCCAACCAGCCGGTTTCATTGTCGACAGCCGAGAGTTGTCCGAGAGGAAGTTCCGAGGGCAATCAACCGTATACGCTGCTGCCAGGTAGCAGCACCTGAGCAGCTCCAACCTGACCTACGCCGCGGTAGCTCGAGAGTCCAGCGCCAGCTGCCCGACAGTATTCAGCGCCGCCTCAACGTGACCTACCAGCGCCGAAGACTCTCCGACGTCGGGAAGGGCAGCCCCAGCTCGTCCACGCCGAGCAATTGGCGCCCAGGAAGACGGATGTGTGGCGCATGGCCGATCGACGACTGCTGTGTTATCCCTGCAGGCCGACCAGGTCTACCGGAGGCACCCGCACTAACCAATGGGCCTGCGAGGTTTGCGCCGAGCGGCCCGCGGCCCCGCCTGGGCAGCGGCCAAGGGACATCGAGGACTACCTCGGATGACCCCTGTCCCCGTTGCCGACTCTACACGAGGTTCCAGTTCGCTTTTGCCTCGACTTGCGCTCTTCGCCCTTCTGCCGCTCTCGTCGGTACAGCCTTCCGCTGCAGCTATTAGTTTTCCCTCTCTCGTCGAGAGTACTAACAGCGCCAACCCATGGAGTTGGAGTTGCCTTGGACCGACGACGTAAAGGGCTCCAAAAAAGCCGGAGCGCTCCCACCTCCCGGCGCCAGAATCCCAATGACGCAACGACGCATCGGCATTCGTAGACACTGGAGCAAACTACTCAGTTTTAAGTGGGAGACTCTCTCGCCGCCTTTGAAAAGTAACAACACCATGGGATGGCCCGCAATTACGAACCGCTGGAGTACATCACGCTTGTCGGAAGGTACACTGCTCGCGTCGAAATTCACGGTGAAACCCGTCTGGTGAAGTTCGTCGTTCTACAGGAGTGTGCGAGGGACGTTATCCTCAGTATGGACTTCCTGTGCGAGTACGGCGTCGTCATCGACCTTGAAGCGAACCAGCTGACGCTAAGGAAACATGTTCTACAGTCAGAGGAATCCCATAGCGACGTCAGCCATGGTCCGAGTCCTCGACTGGCCCTGTGAACCTGCCGCCGCGGTGGAGTGTATTTGTACACGTCGGGACCAACGTCAGACACCAACGGCGAAGCTCTGCTGGAAGGAAGCGTACAACTGCTCTCGAGAAGAGGAATCGGCGTCGCATGAGGTGTAACCGACACCCAAAGCGGGCGCATCGCGGTCCTCGTGACCAACTTAAGACATGAGACGCAGCACTTGACGAATTGGGTACGGCCGTGTGTCACGTGGAAGAGCTCCGAAACTTAGCCGCAATCACCGCCCTCGCTGTGGTCTCATCTTCTTTGCAACACGAAAGAATTCCGCTCTGGAACTTGACATCGATTCCAAGCTGCCCGCTGCAGAACGACGACGGCTGCTTAAACACTCTGGCGAGTTCAGCGAGTGCCTGCAACGACGTCAGGGTTCGACAAACTACTGTACCGAAGCACCGATTTTTACCGACGACGACGCGCTTCCAGTGCACCAGTCGCCGTACCGAGTCTCCTTGAAAGAAAGAGAGGTGATTTAAGAGTAGGTGCGAGAAACGTTTGACGATGACATCATTCAGCCTTTAAGCTAATCCTTGGGACTCACCAGTTGTGCTCGTTAACAAGAAGTATGGAACTCTGCAGTTGTGGCGTGGACTATTGTCGACTGAACGCTGCGGCGAAAAAAGACGTGTGCTGACTTCCGTGTATCGACGACACATTGAACCGGCTGCTCTACTCCCTGTATTTTTCGTCGATGGACTTGAAGAGTGGCTATTGGCAGACCAAAGTCGACGAACGGGACCACGAGAAGACTAACTCCGTCGCGCCTGACGGACTTTCGAGTTTAAGGTGATGCCTTTCGGACTATGCTACAACACCATCAACCTTCCAGCATATCACGGACACCGTGCTACAGATCTGATATGGCAAAGTTGTGTGGTGTACCTCGACTACGTCGTAGTATTTTTTGTTTCGCACGATATCAACGAGCATTTGAAACGCCTTCAAGCTGTGTTTCAGGCCGAGCCCAGGGCCACATGGTACGCTTGCATGTTGATATGTTATAGTGTGTCATCTGCGCCCAATCGTGGATTATGCCTGCACTGTGTGGGACCCTGCTCAGAAGAATCCGTTGTTGATGAGCCTAGAAAAAATACAGAGTCGTGCCGCTCGCTTTATCCTCGACCAGTATGACCGTTACGCAAGCGTCACTAATATGAAGCAATCACTGGGCTGGTGTTCACTGGAGCTTGACGGAAAAAGCTTGCGTTTAAAATTCTTATATAGTATTAATCATAACACGACTGTTATTATTCGCTCATCTTCCTTTAAGCCCTAATTATTTTTTTCACTGAAAAGATCATGAACACAAAATACGTGAGCACAGGACTAGGGCTATGTTCGACAAATGCTCGTTTCTTCTAAAAAGAAACGGAAGTGACGGAACTGACGGTATAGCTTCTGATTGGTTAGAGGCTCAAATGACAAACATTCTTCTTTTTGCTATTTGAGCCTCTAGCCAATCAGACGCGATATCGTCAGCTCCGTTTCTTTTAGGAGAGACGAAACATCCGTCGAACATAGCCCTCCAGGACTAGGCTGTGCAAAAATTTGCTTTTTTTTGTCACGACTGTCAAGGACTGAAACGTATTCACTCTAAAAAGGGGGTATAACCTTACACTCTGTTGTCCCATATAATGCACCCCAAAACTTTAGTTCGACGTACAGCGCACTATAGTCAAACAGACGGCCCCAAATTTTACGAGGGTCTTCATAACAGTGCGATATAACTTATGAAATAGCTAAAGTACGTATCAAAGACCACCGAAAGAAAACACTGAGGTTTTTCAGTAGGGCCAAGAAATCCCCGATATTTTTTTTGTAGTCTGTAACACATACATTCACTATTTCAATAGGTTGTACCACACGACAATCAAGCCCGTCATGAATGTTAGTACCGTCAGATCGACGTCAGTGCGCTGTACGTCGAACTGAAATTTTGAGGTGTATTATATGGGATAAAGGATGTAAGAATATACTTTTTCTTTTAGGGTGTTAGAATAAACAATAAATAGTCCGTGTTGCAAATGCAGATACATTTTTTCTCGATATTGTTTGCCCCCTGCAATAATGCCTTAACAGGCGCTGCAGGAGTTTCAGGAATAAATAATAAAGAATAGTGCGTGTGTGTATGCTAGCTGCCATCCCCTCAAGTGTAAGTGCTCTGAAATTACAAATCTTCGTCTTTTTTTTTTACAAATGTATGTAGCGCAGTGGCGCTAGGATTAAAAACATGGCAGTGGATCAGAACTTCCTTCAGCTGCTATGACTATTCTACTAAAATCAAACGTATGTTTCAGAACTCAAAGACGGCAGGGCGATAACAAGGCATGGGGACGTGAGAGAGAAGGAAATAAGCGAGAAGGAACAGGAAATGGTGAGAGAGAAGGAGAAAAAGAATGTACGAAGTGCACGAGCTTGAGCCAGGCGTACATCCGAACGACCCCACAATTCCCCGCGCCTCGCGGATTCAATGTGGGCCTATCGAAAGGTCTTGTGGGCATTTTCCGGAAAGGTCTATTTGTGCCATCAATGTCCACCAAAGTGTGGCCGCGTGAGTGTTTTACGGAAGTGTTGAAAACTGGGCTATAGTTGGTACTGATTCGTTATAAAACGGAGCGCTCGTCCCGACTCGGAAGGATTAGGACGAGCACGGAAGTAGCGCCAACCAAACTAGCAGCTTTTTGGATACCGAGACATGAAGATTAAATCTGCAGGATATGCAGAGAAGATAAGGTAAAAAAACCCTGCCACTTCCTGTAGACGTGCAGAGGCCTCGTAGATGGCCGGAAAACGGCGTGGGAGCAATTGAGCGCCGACGACACCCTGGGCTCAACAGCACCGAAAGGTAACCCTGGATTCCCCGGTGGAGTTTATGAGGAGGTTCGGGATTCATTGGGGCCTTTTCTTGAACTTTTCACAACAGAACCGTCAGCCAGTTTACGCAGTCAAGCATCACGTCTTAGCTGTTCCTGTGCTCGAAAATAATTTCATTTTTTACACAATTACTATTGGACCGTTGTTTTAAAGGAATGCTGAACCAAACGTTTCAATGTCCATAATAAGTGGCGCACAATCTTTCCACGAGCCAGCAGCCGCCGGTGTGCGCGAGCACACGCAAATCGAGAACGCTGCCAGACATTGACACGGGTTCTACAATCACCGTCTACAACACCCTGCGGCGCACGTGGTCACCTGCCATAGTCGTAGGACATCCAGCGCCGAGGTCCCACAACATTCTAACCCCAGAAGGTCAAGTCCGCGGAAGAACCTGTGAACGCTTATGACCGGCGACAGATTCTCGACAAGAAGTGACCCCCACGGGGAAAGAGACAGCTGACACGGAACAGAGTTCCAATGACTTTAACCAGAGTCAGCCTCAGCCGGGACCACAGCCACGACGAGAGAGAGAAAATAGTTATTTTTAACACGCCTAGTCTGGCGTGTTAAAGCCGCGAAGAAAAACAACGGAAAGAAGGCCACCACAGCGATCCCAACTATGTTGATGGTGACGCTCTACGCTGACTTTTCCAGAGAAAAGATATGTAGTAACCAACGAGGTAGAGGGGCTTAGAGTGATAAACCGGAAGTTCGGAAGTGGCACCCCCCCCGGTTGCCGCCATGTTGTACGCAAAAGTGACCACTCGTCACGTCACCTCACAAGAGCAGTGACGTCATCGGTAAGATGGCAGCGCCCAGAGCTGGCGGATGCGAGTTTGTTCGGTGCGCGGTAGCCGTGATGTGCAGCTGCTTTCCGACGACTTCGGGCTTTTTCGTGCTCGCTGACGCAGGTATAATGTGAAAACATGAAGGAATGAGACTTTATACACTTTTTGCGCAAGATCGCTCTTGATCATCTGGATATTAACGCCTGTGAGACAGCATCAGCCGTATCGCCGTACCGGTGCTCGGATTCCCGGATGTGTTCGAGGATCGATAGAACTTTGAGTGCTTTCAGCATAAAATTTTCGCATTCTCTTAGCTTTGTTTGAACGTTGGAATGTCTGAGAATCGACGCGAAATGTATGCGTCGGACGTAGGGCCTAGGGGAATTCGTTTCAGCCCTAGGTAACTGCATAATCACAGCCAACTTTTAGCGAGGAAGCTCCTGCGATCTTTACGTTTTGTACTTATCAACAATTTTACGATATAACTTCTAGCATAAAATATTCGCATTTTTCTAGCTTCGTTTGAACGTCTGAGAATCGAAGCGAAAGGTATACGTCGCGTTAGGGCCTAGGGAAGTTGTTTCAGCCCTGCGTCACCGAATAACCATAGAAAATTTTGGCGTGGAAGCTCCTGCGATCTTTAACCTTTTGTGCTAATCGACGACTCTACATTCGATCGCTTTTCTTCCTTTTTTTGTGAGTGCGAAGTGCACACTTATTTTCAGCTGCGAGGATGACGTTTTATTGAGTGTGGGGATGAATAAATCGTTGCAGGCACCTGCTTCAAAGCTATTCGACTT
The DNA here is from genome assembly GCA_037355805.1 of Ixodes ricinus. Lineage (NCBI taxonomy): Eukaryota > Metazoa > Arthropoda > Arachnida > Ixodida > Ixodidae > Ixodes > Ixodes ricinus. The sequence continues at coordinate 20,034 of JAZHYW010000517.1, forward strand.
GCTATAAGAACAACCGTTTTGGTGTACGCATAGATTAACTGCACATTTTTTTCTTTCGTAGGATTTATTGCAGCAATACTTTTTTTCATCAAGAGTGCATTGTATTAGTCGGTCAATTATTTACTTGTTCTAATTACCTGGACAAGATTATTCATATTTGTGTTCATCCCTTGCCCGAAGAGCAGTCTTGTTGAAAAATGTTGACTACCATTCCTTTCGGTCTCTTCAATAGACTTTTTTCGAAAGTGTGGGCTGCCTACACTTCGTGTCACCGTAACTTGGAAAAGGGCAACCACCACAGCCCCCTCGAGCCAATCAGAGAGACGGAGTGAAGGTGTGTGACAAATCTGTGCAGACGAGCACTCTAATGATATGTTGTCATGTGCCTCTCTCCAACGTGCATATTGACTCACCGAGACTGTAGCCTTTGCCGTTTCCCAAATTGTGATGGAACGAATTACAGTAGCTACTACTCTAATTGCCCAAGGCCTTCATACTTTGGGCATTTGTTCAACAAGAGTGTTATGTCCGCCATCACTGTGAACTCGGCTGAGCGCCTATTGGACTCGAATGCTGCATTAGCGTTCGACGTGAACTGGGGCCCATTCGTGTGCTTTACGCCGAAAAAAAATGGCGACAGTCGTGTTGCTTGATGGGGTTTTGCAAAGGGTCTATTGTGTCATACGTATAGGAAGTGTCCTGCTATAAAGCAATGCATCAACACATACTATTAAACTAGATGCTCAGAGGTGTGTTTGTTTTTGCAATTAACAAGTTACAGCAGTGTGCTTTAATGTTATTATCATGTGTGTAGTTTTAAGTATCCTCTCTGGAATGCCTACAAAGGCCCCTGGAGGGAATAAATTAATAAATAACATTTTCACATCACTGGAGTTGGTTTTCGGATGTGCCACATGTTCAGGAGAAGTGGAACGAGTGCAGCCCAATGCAACCAGTCTGCCAGTCTGGTATGTCCCATTAATTAATATTAAGGGGTCAGAGATGCGAGTGTCCTCAAAAGGTCCAGCACGCGCGGTGAACACAATTCTTTGTGTATAGACTCTGAAGGCGTAAAGGCGAGCGGAAATATGTTTGTTTGGTTAGTGTATCAAATATGTTTATTTCCACTTGATTACATAATTATTGGTTCTTTGCAAATGGTTCCATAACGAGTTCTTTCTGCGACAGTCTTGTGTCAGGTGTTCAGTCGTAGTACCTGTGGTCTTTGTTCTCGGATGACGCCCCTGGCACGTCGGTGTTCAGTTTGGTCGAGTGGCAACTTTGACCGATTGATGCCGTCTTGTAATCATACGTCATGTGCGGCCACTGACATCTGATGCACTGAAGCTGCAGGGCTGGCTTCTAATCCGCAAATTTTCCTGGTAGTTTTCTGCATCAATGCAGCAAGCTCGGGCATATATGAATGCTTCGGCGTTGGGGTGTCTCGTTGAATTGGCATTGAATAGTAACGGGTAGCCGGTGGCGGTCGTAGTGACTTTGTGGCATAAGTCGCCCTCGGTTCGTCAGATGCCGCTTCGCTCGAAGAAGTCTCCAGTTGAATTGCCTGTCGAACTTGTTCCGAAACAATCTCGGCAATCAAAATGAAAAGCCGGGCAACTGATGGCAGGAAGTAGCTTCCTGATCTCCTCCCGGACAACGTTGTGGATGATGTCGCGGATGCCTGGGAGGCTGGCGTCGAAGTTGCAGCTGGACGACTCGAGTATCGAGACGCTGGGGAGTTGTTGATATTGACAGGCTCGGGCCTGCAGTGTACATTCAATGTTGGAAGCCTCGGTGATATGAACCCTTCGACTGTTGTCGTGGAGTTGCGGACAAGGCTGCCGAAGGTGTTGTCCCTCACATGAGGGACATGGGATTCTTAGCTTCTTGTCTTCTGCAGCATCAGGGTTGGCGTGGTGCTCGATCAGGCGCCAAACATCCTCCACAAAGGCGGTGATGCTCTCGTTGGGGCCGTGTCCTAGACAGAATCAGGAATTCGGCTCTCTCTCGTCAATGTTGGCTGATGAACGTGCACTTCAGCTCGATCTTGCAAACTTTTCACGACGTTAAGGAGGATTTGTGGTTCTCAAACCAGTGCCTGGCAGTTTCTTCCATGAGAAGTATAGGTTCTGCAGGAGCTGGTTGTCCGTCTACCCACTGTGGCGGGCGACACGGTCATATATTTCAATCCAGTTCTCGACGTCTTCATACACCTTGCGTGAAAGGGCATCGGAGTGCGAGGTGCGACGGGCATGCAAACGATGGTGGGAGCGGACGCGGTTTGCTGCTACAGGTTTGTCATTGTTGGCTTAGTCAGCTTCGGTTTTTCTGGCAAAAGACCGAATTCCGGTGGTTCTTGCTGGTATAGCAGCGACTGGTCTGGATTTCAGGTTCTTCGTGGTGTATTTTCGAGGTTCGTCCTTGTGGTACTCGCTCGTCTTGCGGTTTTTCTGCCGGGCTCGGGATAGGACTTGGTTCCCGCCTCGCCGGGGGTTTAAGACGCGGGATAATCCGCCACCCGTGTCTTGTTATCGGGCAACTCGGCTGAGGAGCCGCCAGGGTCCACGCAGAGTGAATAGCTATGGGTAAAGTGCGCAGCACCTCCACCAGAACATACGATGACAGCTGAGCATGGCCTGGAACTTTCCAGAATAGTAAATATTGATAGAAAATAGGACTGGAGCAAGCATCCGTGACAATATAACAAAACAGACAGCAGACAGTCTATCCTGACCACTAAAGAAGCTGCACGTACTGCTTTAGTGGCATTCTGTCCGAATAAATCGTCTCCTTCGGGGTTTGGCGACTGCTGTGGACGAGCTGAACTGAAATGGAAGTGGGACCACTTTTCTGGTAATGAGCCGCTGCAGACTGTCGTCGCAAAGCGGCGTGAACGGATGGACTGGGTAGGTTACACGCGCGATGAAATGTCCATCGCTTGCAATTCGCGTAACGAGTGTTGATAAAACTTTTGTATCGACGAAATGTGCGACAGACCAGCGGAATCAATACCAACTGCAACACCTGTGCTCCGTGAAAGTGCACGTCTACGCCAGAACAATTTAGGAAGCAGCACAGCATCACCTAAAGCACGGCACAGGAACTACCAGCTTGAAGGCAGCTCTTCGGTGCGCCGCGCACCTGTGCTCCGTGAAAGTGCACGTCTACGCCGGAACAATTTGGGAAGCAGCACAGTATCATTTAGCACGGCACGGGAACTGCAAGCTTCAAGGCAGCTCTCCGGTGCACCGCACAACCAAAGTGAGCCTTCAGTCATTTGAACGAAGCGGCACCATGATTGCACACTGCCCAGCACGACTCACGCAATTTCCGTCACTAAACTGTGTACCCAAATATATTGCCCAAGCTTCACTGCAGACCTCGAAGATTCCGATGGTCAATGAGAGCAGGGAAACGCCGCCTTAAAATTTATCTTAGCGCTATCCGAATCAATCCGAGGTCCGAGCAAGGTAGGGCCGATTGTCTCTTTCGTGGCAATATCCTCGTCGGTCACCAGCGAAATGCACACTGTTCCTCCTTCTGTTCACGTTATACCTACGTCAGACGCCACGCTGAACTTTGAAGTCGTTTTCGACCGGCCTCATATGACGGCTTCCGCGTCTGAAATCAACTCGCCGAGACGAACGACAACGAACAAAGCATCCGGCAAGCTCCGGCCAATGCTCCGGCCCAGCTGGGGCCAACCGCTGCATGGGCGCTGCCATCTTTCCTGTGACGTCACGTATTTGGTTTGGTGATGTTGACGAGTGGTCGACATTTGCGTACAATGGCAGCGGCCCAATGCGGGGTCACTTTCGAGTACAGACCGTAACCCCGGTTTATAGCTCTGAGCCCTTCACCTCGTTGATAGTAACCAGCGAGACAGTGGTGCCGAAGTTTGAACATGAGCGCGGAGCACGCAAAAAACACATCATTCGTTCGGAATCTCCATGCTAGCTGATGCATGTTGCTTCCTACAAAAAAAAAAATCTCGCATCTTGCCGCCAATATTGTTCGTGCCCTGCGCCGGCCGTTGGCCCTTACCGGTAGTAGCGGACGCCGGGCGAACAAAATCAAGCTCACCCAGATCGGCGGCGAAGAGCTCGTGTCCTGAGCCCACCCCGAGTGCCCGAACTGCGTGCGCAGCTGCGAGCATGCAAGTCGTTTGTTCCGGAAAACTTCTGCGCCATCTATGGAGAAAAGGCTGCGAATAAATCGCGGGTTAATCCCCCTGTTTCTCGTCCTCCCTGCGTGCCGCTTCAGTCGTTTGTTCTTGTCTGTTTTGGTTTCTTCGTTGCCCTTGCAGAGAGATTAAACAGTCGCGAAGGAGTAAGCTTCCCGCATCCTCGAGGATTTTCGGACGCCCCTTTTTTTCCTGGACGCGCAGGGAGCGCAATCAGAGCAGACCCAGTCGGGGTACGTAGACAATGCGGGCTTCGTTAGAGATGCAAAGAGGGCATTTGGGCCGCGAAGGCTTCCGCGATTCTTGAAGCGCCGGCGGAGATGGGGCCTTTTTCTTGGAGTTTCCGCAACAAAACCGTCAGCTTGTTTGCGCAGGCAAGCATCAAGTCTCAGGACGTTCTTGTGTACCAAAATTATTTTGTTTTTGTTTTTATTGTGTACCTTTACTATTTGACCACCGCCTTATTTAAGCAATAACAACAATATATACATAACCTCATGGTTAAAGAATTAGTGTCAGGGTTGCAGATTATGTTTTACCCGCAGCAAATAAAAACAAATAATATTTATCTTTTTTATTTTACTTATATTTGTTGGCGTCGGTGGATAAGAAGGACTTTAATTTTCTTTTGATCGGTCTGGGTTTGTTTATGCCTGTTTTAGTAAATAAAAAAATAAAAAAACTTAACGAAAAAAAAAAAACACCGCTCCTTGTAGGGATCGAACCTTCGACCACTTACTTGGTCAGTAGTGCGATGTCCTACCCCGGCGCCAAACAAACAGAGAGGAGCTGGACCTCCTCCTTTCATCCAAATTTCTGTTCCTCCCTTCTATGGGCAACTTGGCCACAACAAGGAGGAACAGTCGCTGTTGCTACCTTTCTCCTCCTTTTTTTCTTAGAGTGTGGTCACTCTAAGAGTGACCACACTTCACACAGTTTCTTAGAGTGTGGTCATGGTTGAAAAACCCCGAAACTGCGGGTAAACGACACAACACTAAAAAGTCTCTAACACAGCTGAAATTTTTATTTTCCGAAACCTGGTTATATAGACCTTTCCAGCGGCAGTCTCGAACGAAGCGACTTACAGCGCGCGTCCCTGGTTTTGAGAGGGTACGTCAGTGTTGCCCGACTGCGCTGAGCTGTGGGTTTTCTAGTCAGTGGGCTGTGGCAGCCTGCGTAGGCGCACTTCCGGACGTTGGTGGAGGCTAAATTGCCGCGTTCTATTTATTATTTTGTGTTCTATGGCTAATAGAATTTCTCGGGGTTTTCAAGAATGCATTGTACTATTTTTGGGAACAAAAACAAAGAAATGAAAGCTGTTTTGGTGAGTCCGTGCGCGACAGAACAAATGCATCTGGAATGTTTGTTTCATATTATGTTGATCTTTTTACGGCACCATACACTAAGCCGTGTCAATCTACAAAGGTCTTAACCGTCGAAAATATTTGACCACACAGGATATCCGAACTGCATGGATGTTCCCCTCCCACAACATGAAATTCAACGAGTCTCATCAATCGAACAACATATATTGTACGTACCCCACGGTGCCGCGTTATCCGAACAGGATTTGAGAAAAAGGTCTCAAATAACACAGCATATCCAATTTACAGTGTCGACGATAGTCACTTCACGACGATCGGACGGAATCCGGCGTGTTTTGGGGCACGTTTTGAAGAGAGCTGCTTTTTTGAACAGCATCGAAGCAAATGAACGAACGTGTCTATTCCGTCCCCACACCCCGGACCCGACCCTATCAGCAATTTTTTTTGTTTTTTCGAAACCCGGAACATAGCCGGGAAGGCTTTTTGGAGATTATCTCAACGGAAATAATCCGTCAAGAACGTCGAACTGCCTGCGTCGCGGGCTGCTTGACGTTCGCTCTCTTCGTTCGCTTCCTGCGGAGGCCGAGCAGGCTACGAGCCCTGGTATTCCCTGGTTCTCACAGTGGAAGATAACACACAAAGGGTAAGCATCCTAAACAGGCAAATAAAGTAAAAACTTCCAAGAAAAGCCGGCGAACTCCGAATGCACAATGCAGGTGGGGAGCCACGCTGACCGGGTTTCCACAGCTCAGGCGGGTGGCAGAAATTTCTGGCTGATAGGGGTCGCTCGGTTCGCAAAATGGCGGCGGCCGGAGAGCTCTTTTTGCAAAGGTCTATACGCACTTCGATACAAAAGAAAAAAAGGGGAGAGGGTGAGAACCCCAAAGAATGCCACTTTCCACCAACGTAACCTCTGACAAAACAACAATGACAACGGACTTTGCGTAATGCACTTCTCTTACCTCTGACCCCCCCCCCCCCCGCTTCCCGACCGCCAAACATACTGATAACCCCAAGCCCAGTAACACACATACAAAAAGGAAAGAAAAAGCACGACCCATTGTGCCCTCTACCCGAAAACCTACAGACATAAACCTTGAAGGTCAGAACTTTTACAGCCTAAGAAAACGCCGAAGTTAGTTGTCTAACCCAAACGACGGCTTATTAACTGCGTTCCCGTGACCTAATATTGTTAACGAACTTCGGCGTTTTCTTAGGCTGTGAAAAGTTCTGACCTTCAAGGTTTATGTCTGTAGGTTTTCGGGTAGAGGGAACAATGGGTCGTTCTTTTCTTTTTCTTTTTGTATGTGTGTTACTGGGCTTGGGGTTATCAGTATGTTTGGCGGTCGGGAAGCGGGGGGGGGGGTCAGAGATAAGAGAAGTGCATGACGCAGAGTCCGTTGTCATTGTTGTTTTGTCAGAGGTTACGTTGGTGGAAAGTGGCATTCTTTGGGGTTCTCACCCTCTCCCCTTTTTTTCTTTTGTATCGAAGTGCCTATATAACCAGGTTTCGGAAAATAAAAATTTCAGCTGTGTTAGAGACTTTTTAGTGTTGTGTCGTTTACCCGGTCTCGGTTTTTTTTTCAACCATGTGCAATGTACACCAGCTCGTTTGCGCCCTTACATTTTGTTCAGTGTGGTCACTCCTTTGGTGCTACAATGGTGGCAACACGCTGAGCGTGCGGGGCACTGAGTCCTGCTGTGGTTCGAGCATCCGCAATACTGGCAGAGTTGCCGCCGCTGGTCCTGTGGCGAGGGCTGCCGCTGGTGCTGACGACGACTGTGCACGTCGCCGAATGTCCTGTTACCGCGGGCCGTCGCTGTGCGTGTATACTCTGTCTCCGCACGGCGTCGACTTCCCCGAGGTCGCGGCATCGGCGTTCGGCCGCAGCTCCCGCTGCTGACGACGAACAGGCTCCTTGAGGTGGGCCTTAGCCTGCGCCGTCTCCTGTGTGAGGCCGGCCCATTTGGAGGGTCTCTGATAACTTGGCATCTCCAAGTCCCACGACGAACCGGACCCGGATCATACGGTCTCGAAATTGCACGAAGTCACTTCGGTAGGCGAGCTCATGTAGGGCAGTCACAAACTGGTCGACACTCTCCCTGCTCTCTTGCTTGCGACGATGGAAACAGGCGCTCTCGTAAACCACGTTCTTTGTAGCTATGAAGTGAGCGTCGAACTTCTTTTTACGGTCTCGTAACGTTTGGATTGAATTTCCGAGAGGCCAAACGTCTGGAATAATTTCCAGGCCTGTCTTCCCATGCATGATATACAGAAGCGTTCATACCTGGGCCTCCTCCGATCTTTCGTTGAGTCCCACACCATACCGGAAATCGTCGAATTCTTGTATCCAGTCCGGCCATTCTGACGTCCTGTCGATGTTGCACTGCTTCGGCGGAGGAACCGCCAGGGGAGGGATCGCCAGCGGGGCCGTCATCGCGGTCGAAGGTCGAGGGGTCGAGGTCATTCTCGTGAAACCGAGTGCAAGGCAAACGCCGCAAGAACAACACGCACGAGAAGCGTCATCCCACTTCTGACACCATGTCGTGCGCCTTGCGGAGCGACGAAGGAACAGACAATGAAGTAGTTCCCAGCAGAACGAACCCCTTGGTTTATTCCATGCGCCGTATATATTGCCACGCGCCGTACATCCGATAAGAGGCGAGCGAACGCGGGCATGCCCACAGGTCGGTTAGTATAACAGATCAGTGATGACACAGCAGTGCGACAACACGGTCAGGATGACACCACAGCTGCAGCGCAAATGCGACCACAAGACAGCCATCTTGGATGTACCAAAATTAACTTTTTGGAGGGTTGCAGAGGCTGGGCGGCAGCGTGCCGAAGAGACGTTTTATGCTTGCTCACCGTCATTTGCCGAAAAAAGATCTTTAAAACCTTGTATAAAAGGTCGTAGTTGCCTTTCATACCATGTGGATTTCTTTTTAACAGCGCAGTGCCGGAGGAAAAAGGCCCAACTCATTGAGCGCAAGTGTCGCCGGCCTCGTGGCATGATCAAAGCTTCCTTGTCATGCCGAAGTGTTGCGTCTCTTTGCCTTCGCACGCTTGTGTACCGGCAGAGAATCGACGCCGTGTGCATGTGTTTCGCGAGTGTAACGTGGGTGAAGACGTATGCGCCTCTGGAACAGCGTTTTACTTAAGTGTGACGAGTGTATTTGTAACTTGCAGCACTCGCGGTCAAGAAACAAGCTTGGTACATGTGGCGACAGAAGAGGGGGACGTGAGTACGGTGGTGCCGACGGCAAAGGATCACACCTCACCACATGGGCCGCATTTCGATCTCGCAGTTTCATTTTTTTGTTCGAAAACCTTCCTTGCTCCACAGTGTTGCTCTATTTGCGCTTTCATGGTTATAGTGCATATTAGCGACCACTGATTTTGATTCCATTATTGATACAAACTCGCCGGAACAACTGGACGATTCAGAACCCCGTGCCCGATATATGATGCAAATACGCGCGGCACACCTTCAAAACATTGCCGCGGCGTCGGTTCTTAATAGGTATCTAAGCGTGCGAAGGCACGGAGACGCAGCACTTCGGTGTGCCAAGGAAGCTTTTATCACGCCGCGAGATCGGCAAGACTTGCGTTCGACGAGTTGCGCCTTTTCCTGCGGTGCTGCGCTTTCGTAAAAATGTTCAAACGTTTTCAAAGGCAAGTACAACCATTTAGACAAAGTTAAAAAAAAATTTATTCGGCGAATGACGGCGAACGAGCAGAAAACCTGCCTTCAGTACGCTGCCGCCCAGCCTCTGCAACGCTCCAAGAGGTCGACTTTGGTAAATGCAAGATAGCCGTACGCTGGCCGCATTCGCGGAGCGGGCAATCGACGCGGAGCGGGAAAGCTGCTATCTTGCAATATGCAAAGACCCCTAGCTGTTCAGGTGCATATTGTAGGAGAAGCGCAAAAGTAAATTAACTCACTCACACTGAAAATACACGCACACAAGAAAAACGGTCACTCACGTCGCGCTGACTTACAACTCAAAAAGTATTTTCGTCTTCTTTTCTTTTTCTTTTACCCGTTTTAAATTTGTCATGTCTCACTTCGTTCTCTTCTGTACAAAACAAATAGCAATGTCCATCGCACATTACCTTCGAGAGTCAAGATATAACAATTCTTTTTCAGTAAGCCTTAAAGCTTCACTCGCCCTAAACTTGAATATGCCGCCTCAATCTGGAACCCTGGTATCACCCTTGCATCTGCCGTAGAATTCATTCAAAGCCGCTCCGTCCGTTTGATACTTTCTAACTATTATCGCACAGCTAGCACCACTTTAATGAAAGCATCTCTATCCTTGCCCACTCTTTCTCTTCGTCGAAAGATATCCCGTCTATGCTTGTTTCATAAGATATATCACTCTAACCCTACTCTCCGCCAAGCACTATTTTCTGAACCATTTTACATATCATCACGCACCGATCATCAATTAAAAGTTGGGATCCCTCGTTGTAGCACATCTACCTTTAATGCCTCTTTTTTGCCTCCAACCTCGATTGACTGGAACCGCCTTCCCGCAGCCATTGTCACAATCACTGCCTCAGATAAATTTAAGATTGCCATTACTAACCTGTTACATAATGTTTAGTAGTAATTTTTTTGTATTTTTTGCCTTTTCATTGTTGTTTGTTTTATTCCATGTACAGTGCCATTACTAACGTGTTAAATGATGTTTAGTAGTTATTTTGTGTATTTTTTACCTTTTCGTTGTGTTGCAGCCGGCCGGTTACCGCCGTGCGCCTGGGTGGACACTAGGGGGCACATCGTTCGTGCTTCCTATATAAAGCAGCGCGCCGCGCTGCTTCTGGTTCTTCTTCAGTTGCGGGCCAAGCCGGCCCGCATGTACAGTCTAATAAACATGCTTTGTTACTCGTAACAATTGGCGACGAGGACTAACAGAAGTATCCAAGTTTTTTTTTTGGTTCGTCACGAGATGGTGATTTAGCGGCGGCGCCATGCCGAAGTTGGAGGCGTTTGCGGGCGAGGGCGGCGATGAATGGGAGGAATACGTCGAGGTCCTGGAACAACACTTCATCGCTCACGACGTGTCGGCGGCCAAACAACGTGCGGTGTTCCTGAGCTCCTGCGGAAGGCCGACGTACTCGCTGCTTCGGAGACTGCTGGCGCCGAGAAGACCGAGTGAGGTTCCGCTCGACGAAAGCCTGCGGCGGCTCACGGAGCACTACTCCCCAAGACCGTCCGTGATTGTGCAGCGGTACCACTTCTACTGCAGGGCACAGAAAGAAGGCGAAGCGATGAAGGATTTCGTCGCGGAACTGCGGAAGCTGGCGGACCCGTGCTCTTTCGGACAAGAACTAGACAACAATCTCAGAGACCGGCTCGTCCATGGTATTCGCGACGACGTCATGCGAAGACGTCTGCTGGAGGAGCCAGAGCTGACCTTGGACCGGGCTGTCCAAATTGTTGCCAGTATGGAGGCGGCGGTCAGGGGAGCGAAGCAGATGACTGGCCAGACGGGGAAGCAGCCATACTCCGGGTATCAAAGTCCGACGAGACAGTCGGCGAGTGTCATCGGTGCGGGGGCGGCACCCCGAGTCGTCGTGCAGGTTTCGTAATCTGCGGTGTTTCTCGTGCCAGAAGAAGGGGCATTCGGCAAGAAGATGTCCGACTAAGCAAGGTAGGGGCAGGAGCCCGGAAGACCCGTCGCACAAAAGCGGACAGTCGGGGGCGGATCTGCGAGGCCTAACGCTCATCGAGCTGTGATGGCGGTGGACGTGTCCGATGACGAAGCCGAGATGAACGACGTCGGAAGCTTGTGGTCGCTGGAGGTCGGAGCGGCAGCTGCGGCTGTGGCACACACCGAAGACGTGAACGTCCTCGAACCGCGAGTGCCGCCCATATGTGCTACAGTGACTGTCCAGGGTCAGTCGGTGCGCATGGAAGTGGACACGGGGGCCGTCTACTCGGTGATGGACGAAGCGGAGTTCGCAAGGCGTTTTCCGGGGACGGAGCTCGAGCAGTCCGACGTCAAGTTGAGGGGCTACTTCGGACACCAGTCGGCAGTGGTCGGGAAGGCAACAGTGAACGCCGAGTTTGGTGGAAGGCAGGCTCGGCTGCCCTTGTTTGTTGTCAGGGGCGGGTCCCGGGCCCTTTTGGGAAGGAATTGGGCGAGTGCTTTCGGAATGCCCCTGGACAGCTTGCTGGACGTTCATCGGGTTGACGGTGCACACGACGTGGTGGGCAAGTTTCCTGAGTTGTTTTCGGAAGGGCTGGGTACACTGCAAGGCGTCAAGGCCAAGATAAGAGTGCCGGAGGATGCGAGACCGAGGTTCTTTCGGCCGAGAGCAATCCCGTTCGCACTGCAGGATCTGGTGACTCAAGAGATTCAGCGGTTGGAGCGTGAAGGTATCCTGAGTCCAGTACGAACATCGGAATGGGCAGCACCTTTGGTTCCGGTGTTGAAGAAAGATGGGAAAATCCGACTATGTGGGGATTTCAAGATCACGGTGAACCAGGCGGCCAACATCGAGACGTATCCAGTGCCACTGGTGGACGAGATCTGGACGAAGCTGGCGGGAGGCAAGACGTTCTCGAAATTGGATCTCCGAGATGCATACCAACAGGTGGAGCTGGACGAGGCTTCGAAAAGGTATGTGACCATCAACACCCAGCGTGGGCTTTTTCAGTACAATCGTCTTCCGTTTGGAGTGGCGTCGGCACCCGCGATTTTTCAACGCGAAATGGAGAACATTTTACGGGGATGCCATCAGGTCGTCGTTTATTTCGACGATATTTTGGTTACGGGAAGTACGGAGGAAGACCATCGCCGTAACTTGGAGGAGGTGCTGCGTCGACTGTGTGATGCTGGATTGAAGCTCAAGCTTCAGAAGTGCATTTTCGGGGCGTCAAGCGTAGAGTATTTGGGCTACGTCATTGACAAGGACGGGTTGCACCCTGCACCCAAGAAAGTCGAGGCCATTGTTCGGGCACCCCCGCCGTCTGATGTTCGGGAGCTGCAGAGTTATTTGGGGCTGCTTAATTTTTACCGACGGTTTCTACCGAGTTTGTCGTCAGTGTTGCATCCTTTGCATCTATTGCTTAAGAAGGAGGTGTTGTGGCAGTGGGGAGCAGAGCAAAGGGCAGCGTTTGAAGCAAGTAAGAAGTTGCTGACATCAGCTGAAGTGTTGGTTTATTATGATTCCAAGTTGCCTTTGTTGTTGTGCTGCGATGCGTCGCCATATGGCATTGGAGCAGTACTGGCGCACCGAGTGAAGTCTGGAGCAGAGCGACCTGTGGCATTTGCGTCACGTCGGTTAACAGCAGCCGAGAAGAATTATAGTCAGCTGGACAAGGAGGCGTTGGCCGTGATTTTTGGAATGCTGAAATTTCACCAGTTTGTGTGGGGTCGGCAAGTGGAAGTGTTTACGGACCATAAGCCGTTGTTGGGACTGATTGGGCAGGACTGTCGCATTCCTCTGCAGAGTTCCCCTCGAGTGCTGCGATGGGCATTGACGCTAAGCGGCTACAACTACAAGTTGTCCTACAGGCCAGGAGCCAGCTTGTGCAATGCTGATGCACTGAGTCGGCTGCCACTGCCGTTCACACCGGTGGAGGATTCAAGAATCCAAGACGTCTTCATGTTGGAGGGAGCCTATCCTAGGGTCCTGTCGGCAGCAGTCATGGAGGCGGCGACTGGCCGAGATTCGGTGCTGGCTCCATTGCGCGACGCCTTGTGGTCTGGTGGTCACCCGCCACCTGGTGCTGAATGGCGACCCTTTGCGAACCGGCTAGAGGACTTCTCGGTCATGGAGGGCTGTGTGCTGCAGGGAAGTCGTGTGGTTGTGCCGGCATCGCTACGGACGGCAGTTTTGGATCTGCTGCACGAGAGCCACCCCGGGGTAGAGAAGATGAAGCTCGTGGGCCGAAGTCATGTATGGTGGCCGGGCATCGATGAAGACATTGTGACCAGGGTGGGCATTTGTGCAGTCTGCCAGGTACATCGCAAGGCTCCAAGGACCGTGCAGCAAACTCCGTGGCCGTTTCCTGAGCGGCCTTGGTCTCGGCTCCATGTGGATTTTGGGGGTCCATTTCAGGGGGTGTACTTTCTGGTACTGGTCGATGCTTACTCCAAGTGGGTGGAGGTTGTACGTGTGCCGTCCCCGTCAGCAGAAGCCACAGTTGCGTGTCTGCGGTCGATTTTCGCAATCCATGGGTTGCCAGATGTGGTGGTGAGCGACAACGGTCCAGCGTTCACGGGCTTTCTGTACAAGACGTTTCTGGCCCGTAATGGAGTGCGGCAGATTCTAGTTCCTCCATATCATCCAGCATCCAACGGAGCCGCCGAGAGAGTGGTCCAGACGGTGAAGGAGAAGCTAAAGAAGGTGCAGCCCGGAGACTTTGAGTGTAGGATTGCTAGAGTGCTGTTTGCCTACCGTACCACTCCTCACAGCCTTACAGGTCGCTCGCCGGCAGAGCTCCTCATGGGTCGGCGCCTGAAGACTGCATTGAACCTGTTGCAGCCAGATCTTCGGAGCAAGGTCCAGTTTCGTCAGCTGCAGCAGAAGGTGCTCAGCGACCGGTCAGCCAGGAGGGAACCAGTGCCGCAACCAGGCGATCCTGTTTGGGCAAGGAACTTTCGGCCAGGTCCCCGTTGGGTGCCTGCAGTGGTCGGCAAGGCTACTAGCGCATCGTCAACGGAAGTGCGGCTGCCAGATGGTAGAGTGTGGGAGCGCCATGGGGACCACCTGCGGCATCGGGTCAGCGAGGCAGAAGTTCAACCCTCAACAGAGGCTGAGGTCCTGGAGCCGCCGCTGCTGTCGGTTCCGGTGCGACAACATCTGGAAGAAGCAGATGAGGCAGCTCCTTGGATGCCCAACGTGCACGAGGGAGACGTCGCTCCAGGGAGTTCGGCAGGGGCCGTGGTGACCAACAGCCATGCAGACAGCAGTCCGCCCAGCATCCCGGTGCAGCCACAAACTCCGGTGCTCCGAAGATCAACCAGATTGCGACGAGCCGTGCAGCGGTTTTCTCCTTGACGTCTGAACTTTGGGGGAAGGGATGTTGCAGCCGGCCGGTTACCGCCGTGCGCCTGGGTGGACACTAGGGGGCACATCGTTCGTGCTTCCTATATAAAGCAGCGCGCCGCGCTGCTTCTGGTTCTTCTTCAGTTGCGGGCCAAGCCGGCCCGCATGTACAGTCTAATAAACATGCTTTGTTACTCGTAACACGTTGTTATTTGCTTTGTTCTATTTACTGTGTCCCACTCCCTCTCTGTAATGCCTTCGGGCCCTGAGAGAAATAATAAATGAAATGAAATGAAAACAAAAAAGCGTTACGGATGGTCTACTAACCCAAGTGTCAATCATTTTTATGATGTTAGCTGCCTCATTATCTCACGTGTTAATTGGTGATGGCCTTTTCCAATTACGGTGCTATTTTTGAAGTCCGAAGTGCACCCAGTAGTCACGGCCGTGAATGCTCAAAAGTCCTAGAGTTTGCTATCGGGTGTTGTTTAGTTATGTTCCCTTAATCTGTCATTTATACCAGAGTGTCGAATCGAAATTTTATCGGTTCGGTTCCGGTTCGGGTTCACAGCTTTCGGTTCGGTTCCGGTTCAGTTCCGGGCAACAAAAAATAACGGTTCAAACCGGTTCGAACCGGTTCGAACCGGTTTGAACCGCTAAATTGAGAATATATTTTCCGCGTTGGTCTGGCAATATACACTATTTACGCCGTGAAACGATTAACTATATAGTTTCTTCGATCGTCCGTGCAATTTACTTTTCTTTTTTAGGTACCAAAAATATGAAATTCAGTTATTTAATTTCGAAGCAAGAGTAGAAGAAAATCTACATTAACGTACATAACGTCGTGTTCATACGACTCAACATCCCATTTGTTTACCAGTAACACATATTTTGCCTGAATCAAAATGTTTAAGTACAAGAGTAAAGAGTTGAGCTTGTTGATACATACCTGTAAATAGATAAACTTGAAATTTAGAATTATACTGCATTTTCTTGTCCTTTCTCCGTGTTTAAGTAAAATTCTAAAATTCAAGCTGATCTATTTACACGGTATAAAATGTTGTCGCGAAGTGCGGTAGGTCGCCTAAAATACCCGTGATTAGTACAACTTTGTGTCGCAGTATTAAAAGTGAAATCGTGATTGTGTCCTTGAACTAGGGAATTAATTTACATCACATAAAATTATGAAATGAGCACCTCGTGGCCATATATATCATGAAATATGGTTTACAAAATACGCTTCACAATATATATGCACATGATGACGACACAACTGAGCTAAAAGCAATGGAATTTTCAAAATGTCACAAAAGTTTTAGGATAATTCCTTTCAGTATATTTTTTATAGAAACACCGAGCAGCAATCAAAATGCTTGTTGTTCTAACCAAACATTGTTTGCACTCAGCACCGCATGCATGCGACTAATCATGCAGCAAGGAGTAATCGCAATTGTTCACTCTAATCTATACGCACCTTCGCACTCAGATCGAATCTGGCCCAAAATAGCGCTTGCCCAAGTGAACATTTTCTTATATAGGATAAGCTGGCATATATCCTGGCTGTTGAGGTTTGTTCTTGACAAGATGCCGGTCAATTTAATTTGCAAATGAGCATCACCCTTGCTAATTGATGATTTTAACGCGATAGCGTTAAGGAGTTCAAGTCGCAGAAAAGCTGATGGCGGTGGCGGGACTGGAAAGTCCTCGATAGGGTCATGACGTCAGAGCTACATACCCTCGCGCAAGAATTTCAAACAACCCACAATGCTCAGGTGAAACGTGACTTCACGCGTGGAATGAGAGTGATTAAAACATTACATGTAATGCGAATCAAAGGTCGCCGTATGTCTCAGATGATTTCACTTTTTAAAGTAATTCTTTTGCCTTAAAGAAAAACAAATTAAGAATTTTAGGCGGGATTCGAATCCACGACCCTTCGGTTGCGAGTCAGAAACTTTTGACTAGGCCACGCGAGGCACGCTTGCGCGGCAAATGAGAATGCTATGCAAACGAGGCCCGTTAAAGCTATATCGCCTTCCACTTTTAAAGGCGAGGCTTAGGCGCCCTCCAAGATTTTTTTTGTTCAGTAAAACGAAGTAGTATTTTACGTTCTACTCGACATGGCAGCTACTTAATTGGACACTTTCTGACGGTTTGCGTGCGTAATCGTCATAGTTCCGCCGCGCGCCCCTGTTTACTTTGTTTTTGTCTAGCCCACAGACACATAAAAGTAATGTTCATCACGTAAAAGAGGCAATATCAGACTTCTATATGTTTGAGAAGTTATATGTGTGAGGAACACTTCAAAATCAGAAATGTGTGTAAGGCCGTCCCGTATCACTTACAACGTGCCTGTCCAGGATAAAAACGTCGGAAAAGATTGGCAGAACAGCTTTCAGATAATTTGGGGGGCATTGCTTTAGGGTGGTCGGCCCTTTATTTATGTTGTCAAATATTCAGTTAGTAATCAAATATATTTTTATAATGATCAATAAATTTTTCTTTATAAAGTTCACATAACCGCCTGAGACCGACGCGGAAGGACGGTACTCGAAACTACGCGAGCTGTGGAGTCTGCGTAAAAGTGTTTTTCTGTTTGCTGATTGGCAGTGTGAAACATCTGGTTGCAGGGTACGCCAAAAAGGACTCTGTGCTCACATAATAGATTAGAAGTCCAATGCAAGAAATGTTCAAAAAGAGAGAGATAATTAATGTTATTTTTCTAAATAATTCCTTACAGAACGCCTCACTGCAAAAAGAGATGCGTAAAGATGCACGCAATGAAATTCATAATTTTACATAAATAGCGCGAAGGAGAGACGAAGATCCCTAAAATCTTACTATGAATCACATTTCATCAGCTTGCATGAGCTCGAAACTTCGATAAATACTGCCTCGGGAGGCTAATGTTATATTCGGTTTTAGCTGCACTTGTTTTCGGCCCTCACTTTACAACACTACGCTTAAATAGTCATGCGCTCTAACATTTCTCAAGGCTGCCATATATCATCGCGAGACTGCTATAAATAGTGCACAACTTTACAATTAGGACATCTATTGCTAGTGTTGCGAACTCACATTTCACCAGAAAGCTGAACTGTTTAACATGGTATGCACGTGACGTCATCACACTATAGGCTGGTGGTCATTGTGATTTCTTCTTGCGGAAAAAATCGAATTCAATGGTGCAAAATGCACGCTGCAGGAGGTTCAAGCTCAGTGAAAGGCAAGTATTTGAAAGGCACGTATTATTATTCTTAGTGCATCGTCGTGAGGAACGGCGCGAGCGTCTGGCACGGCAAAAACATGCTTTTTTGGCAAGAGCGTTTTTGCAAACAAAGTACTTTCCGGGGTAACGCTTTTGGTCTGCGCCGAAGATGCGGAGAAGAGGAACCTTTACAACACAGTATGTTTTTAAAACTAACCCCCTCCCTCGCCCACACACACACACGCACACACACACAGACTTCTTTTTACAGCGGAGCTGTTAAGGGCTAGTTTGCCCAGTATCGTGTCCGTCAGCAAACAAATGATGACACTAAACTTTGGACAGCTACCGCCATCTATAAGTGACGACGGCAACCAGACAACCGAATGGCCGGTTGTCTGGTCGCCGCCGTCGCGCATAGATGGCGCCAACCTCTCCAGCCTTTCCACCCTGGCTTGCCGACTTGGGCCGGCCATTACTTCATTCCCACCATAGTACAGCTTCGCCGGTCTTCCTTCTTCACCAGAGTGGAAAGGCTGAAAGTATTCCTGAGGAATTGCCTCCTCCGTTTGTGTGTGCTAATTCGACAATTTTATTTGTCACTTGTTACCAGCAACTCTTCATTGCTTTTATTTTGCACCCCGTGAAGTTTAAAGGGGTCCTAAAACGATATCGGGTTGGAATGTTCATGACTTTTCAGAGGCGTACTGGTCCTAGTCTGGCCCAAGTATACTCGCACAGACCGCCACTGATTCAGACGCTTCTTTGTCGCGGTGAAATTGCGAGGATAAAATGAGACTATTTCTTTTAGTCTTGCCTTCGCAAAGATTGGTGTCGTAATTGTGGGATCAAAACCACCCGCTTTAATAGAGTCGAGCGCGGCTCATGGATTGGACAGGAGAACTGCGTGAGCACTGTACATCGGCTCGTAACAATCAATGCCTCTGCGGACACTTGGGTAGTGGCTCATGTCCAACCACTGCGGTGATGAGAATAGCCAAATTCTTTTAACGTTAATTGGCGGCATAAGATAGGCACCAGGCCACGTGGCCGCTTCTGGCTCCGAGTTGAGGGAATAATTGATGCTCATATTTTTCTAATTTTTGGCGACTGCCACTGCCTATAAAAAAGAGCAAAGCCAAGTTCAATCAGTTATTAACGTTTGGGAGTGATCCTGAGTAGTTTTTATTGATGTATGGAAATCTCTTTATAGCTCCTTTAAGCAAAATACAGAAGGGGTCGAAACTTGGGCAATAACTTGAGAACGACGCTCGTGTGAGACGTACAGCGACTGCCAACGTTCGGCTGTCCCTCTGAGGTCACTAAATTTTTTTTAGGTATTCCTTACGTACACACATGTAGCTCTATGGAACGTCATATTAATAAGTCGCATTTAGTCATTTCAATACTTCTATTCTGGGGGACATCCTTCGGATGCAGTTCAGCAACAACGAAAAAATATTTGGGTGCCTCAATGATGTAAAATTGGCCTTGAAACATTTTTTTGTACTTTCAATAAATACTGTTAAG
The DNA here is from genome assembly GCA_037355805.1 of Ixodes ricinus. NCBI lineage: Eukaryota > Metazoa > Arthropoda > Arachnida > Ixodida > Ixodidae > Ixodes > Ixodes ricinus. Next base: position 39,290 of record JAZHYW010000517.1, read on the forward strand.
AAGTAACCCCTGACGTTGATAGCTTGCGAAAACATTTATTAGTTTCCCCTCCGCACAATAGCAGATGCAGAAGAAATAAAGGAAAGAGACAGCTGTCGATCCCCTCCTCAACTCGCCGTTGGAACAAGCGGCCACGTGATCTGACGCTAATTATATACCGTCAGTGTTCATCATAGTCATGCCCTATGTGGCTAGGGTTTGGGAAGCAAAAGCTTGGGCTGAGCTTCAGATATTGTTAGAGTTGGGCTATTATCATATTTAATTGACATGAGTCGTTACCCGAATGTTTGGCGATGCTGATTGTCATGAACCCGAGCACTCGACTAAAGGATATGAAAATCGCTTACGTCAAGGTGTCACGTGACTCTCGGTACAGAATCGTGATGTCATGAAACGTCACGCTGTCAACAAGGTTAATACATCTAGTGACTTGCTCAAATTAAATCGAGTTGACGCGGTGAGTCACGTGACGTCACGAGGTCAAGTGACATTACTTGACAACATGTATTGACACCATGACGTCACGTGACACATGGTTAATCCTAGTGCCAATACAAAAGCGCCACGAAAACCCACAATTTACCATACATTGCAATACTGTATATGACGATTTGATCAATAGATAGAAATACAGCCGCCAATTTTTTAGTCCCACATGTTCATTTTGTGA
>JAZHYW010000520.1:0-19483 GCA_037355805.1 Ixodes ricinus
ATACTTCATATCGCCCTACGCTCTACTGAGAGCCACAAAGTTACAGGCAGGCCGGTCAAATAGCGCGTCAGCTGGGAATCCACGTGGTGGATTCCTCCGACATACGTATCTTCTGAGGAACATACCACGTTATTCATAAGTAGCCCATGATTCGACCTTGCGTCTCCTAGCTTTGGCGTCTATCGATGGGAAGGCGGGAATGTAGTTATCTCCATCTCATCGCGATGGCCTGTTGTGTTATCGGACCACTGTTGACGTGATACGCAGTTGCGTTCACTTTGTAATGCTCGCTGTGGTATCGCCAGATAATAAAAGCGAATATGTTGTCCGGATTGATGACATTGGCGGCGAAAGAGGTGAAGACGACGGTAATATCATTTCTTCTAACACTTAAAAAAAAAAAGCATAGAGGGGTGTGCCACAACTTCCTGATATGGACCAAACAGAATCACGGCCGCAGCAGATTCGTGGCGTAATCGGGAGCATAAAGGCTATTACACGATGGCTCCCCGTTTGACACACGATGAGCGAAGAGCTATTGCTTTAATGGGGCGTACCATGTCTCACAGAGCAATATGCCAGTCCACAGGGTGCCCTATGGCTACAGTATGCGGAGTTCTGCAAGCCTGTTACCGAGAGGGCCGCATAGCTGATCTTCCGCGTGGTGGGCGAGAAAGAGCGACATCGACGGAAGAGGACAAGTTGATTGTAGCAGCGTGCGTCGTAGATCCTTTCTTGAGCGCTCGAGAGATAAGGGACGAACTTGAGCTGGAAAATGTCAGCATCTCTACCATTCGAAGAAGCTCCACGAAGCAGGTATCCACAGCAAGGATCGCTGCGCAAAGACTCTCCTAGACGACAGGCACTGCTTGACAGCCCAGGCGAAAATCAGTCACTTCCGCTTAATTATGGAACTGGAAATGAGGTGGTCCAGCTGGATTCCAGCTGGACTCCAGTTGGAATCCAGCTGGACCTCCTCATTTCCAGTTCCATAATCCAGCTGGAAGCGGACTGATTTTCGACTGGGAGCGCATTGAGTTTGCGTCTGTCGTCGAGTCATGGTGCCCGCAGAAGTGGCGCAGTGTGGTGTTTACAGACGAGGGCGTCATTCTGCACGCGCTGGGACCAGCAGCAGAGCGTGTGGCGCCCATACGCATGCCGGTAAGTTTTCATAATTGCCCCAAAATTGCGTAGATATTTGCGATACCATTTTAAAATATGGCTTCCTGATTTCAGGACACTTCTTTTTAATATATATGTATTGATTGTTGCAATGTTCTTCACGCAGGTACGAGGATGGCTATATATGTGACGTGCGTTCAAGCGGGCGGACGTGCGTTCACGTGTGGGGCGCCATCAGTCACGGCGCGGCCTCGGTCCCCCGCACGGGATATGTGGACGGATGACGGCAGAAACCTACTCGGATATCGTGGAGCAGAGTCTTGGTACCATGTGTCTTGGATGGGCCTTTCGCAGATGGCGTGTTTCTACTACAGCAGGACGGAGAAGCTATCTACACGGCGAGATCAGTCACCAACCTCCTCGACAGCTTGCGAATCATGAGGCTCGACTGGCCAGCGAGGTCTCCAGACCTTGATATAATTGAAAATGTCTGGGGTAAGATGAAAAAAAAACTCTAAGAAGCGAGGGCTTGCAACGGCGACCTCAGAACAACTATGGGAAGCCTTGCAACTCGAATGGGAAAACCTTGCGCCAAGATCGACACTTCGTTGACGCTTTGACTCGCTTCCTACGAGGATCGCGAGCCCGAAAGCGGCTCAAGGCGGCCCTCTCCGCTACTGAGAAAACGTGCCACATCCACGCTTCAACATGAACACGTGAAATTATTTTCTCTCGAGATCTGTTTCTTTTTTTTTTCTTCATCACGTATTTTTTGTTGTTGCTTTAAGTCAAAGCCCAAATGAATTAATATAGTTTCGTGAAACCCCAGGCGTCTTGCGACATGCTAAATATTGGAAGGTTCATTCAGACATTCAAGTATTTCAATTGGTAGCTTCATTAGGAGCTTGGCGCAGCTTGCACAAGTGGCAGGAAGCTTTAAGGAACGGAATAATTTTAGTGTCCGGCCAACATTCATGACAGCGGAATCACAAGCCGCGTTTGTGTTTTTATTGTGAACGTAATCCGTCAAAAGTGCAGAGATAACCAGCACTTAAATTGGTGGCGGTGAGGAAGCAGTTACACGCAAACAAGAAAATGCGTAGCTTCCCGCGCACACCGTGAGCAGCCGTTTCGCGCTACTACGGAAGCAAGCGCGCGAGTTCAGCGGCTGAACTCCTCTCAGAAAAAACGCGCGATAATGCGTGAGCTGTGCGGCGCGTGGGTCCGCCACACCGAGCGCCTTGATTTCGTAGACTGGAGGCGCCAAGCGCTCCTCTGGCGGTCGGTGGAGTGTGCAGATGGGTCAACGCAGACATTAGCATCAGCCCAGCGCTGCATTATGGCAGCGCATGCTCACAGGCGCGCTATCTCGGCCCCAGCGTCCGCCGGCAGATGTCGCACGCGCAGTGCGGAGCTCACTGTTCCCGCGCTCTAGACAGGTTTGATGCCGACTGATTTGATTAAAACTGTTTCTCGCTACCACCTCTAGAGGATACTTTTAGGCTTCCGGTTGGCCAAGACTATAGAGATCATACATACTAACTCTAGAGGAAAAGGTCCGCCATTTTCCCATGCATTCTGGCTGCCACGGCGGCGGAGCATGCAGGCAGACCTTCGGGGTCCCACACATGGTTACCAACTGCCTTCGATTGGCTGTGTTCCGAGATTTTGAGGGCGCGAATGAAAAAAACGTCCGACTCAGCGTTTGTACAAAACGGTTCTGCGGTTTTATTATCCGTCTGAAGGCGACTGCGCCGATGGAGGGAAGAAACCTGACCCTCGGGCCCGGCCGGCGCGCCGCGCTGTTTACTCGAACGCGCCGGAGAACCAGAGATGGAGCGCGCTAGGGTGCCTCGACGTCTCAGATAAAGTATATGGCGGAGGCGGGCGGAGGCCAGCCAACAATATCATCAGAGCAGTTTCATGAACTTCAACAATCCACGAACTTACCGGTGGAAAGATATTCGCGTTCCTTTCGAAGCTTTCTTTTTGCATAGCGCGCAGACGTACGGCCTCTCGTCAACACTAAACTAAACCAGATAACCGGCTTCGCCGCTGCGCTGGCTGCGTGCCAGGAATACGAAACCGCGCAACTACCTGATTTCCGAGATTTCGACAGAAGGAAGTTAATGCAGCGTAATGAGTATACTTATTTTTATAAACCTTAGAATAGCTCAGAGTTTAGTTTCCAACGTTAAATTATCACTGTCTATTTTGCTGGGAGTTTTCAGTCTTCGCGATTACCATTGCGACTGTCGTCCTTCAGCTGGCAACATTGGTTTCTTTCTCTCGTGTTCTGTCGTTCTCTTTCGCGATCTTTCACTCGGGCCCCCGGATGTCAGCGCACGGGATTTGCCACTCCTCCTCACCCACCTTTACCCCTGGCCAAGACAGCATCGTTAAGCCCTCTTTCAACGTCCGGCGCACGCCCTGGCTCTGCCAACGCCTTTCATTGACCAAACCTCTCTATACACGGCTCCGCCTTCTCCGGACATGTGCGTAGCGTGTGCATCGCGTTGGGGGCTCGCGGCTAGAAATGTTCCCACACTGGACGCTCTAATTGAACTGAAGTCAACAAAGTACATTCACGTTGGATGCGTTGGAATGGATGGATAGATGCGGCTGAATACTTTAATTAGGGGGCGCGTTACGCCTTTTAATATCCGGGTTATAGAGCACCACCACCTAAACTTCATGTCATCTTAACATGGACTAATTGCAAAGGCTACCAACGCGAACTCCTCGAGCTGAACGGCGGCTCGGCTACACGAGCACTTCGACGGCAGGGCCACCTGTCAAAGCTATCCGCTCGATCTTGTAGTCTTTGTGCATAATCCACGTTAAGACGACACGATGTATAGTGCCGGAGTAAAGCAACGGTCGTGAGGAGGTTTAGACAGCGCGGAGATTCTGCTTGAATGATGTGACACATGTCTACGGTTAAATTTAAAAATGGTAAGGCATTTTTAAAGGAAATTATCAAAATCATGCGTAGCATTCAGAGCAGGTTTAAAAGGGTACACAGAACCGTTCCTTCGTGACAAACGTGGCACCTGGCATTTGTTGAGGGATGACCTGCAAGGTGAGCAAACGATGAAATGTTTGCTCAACTTGCAAAACATTTCGTCTCTCTCTCTCTCTCTCTCTGTGGCTTCACCGCCAAGCCACGTTATCCGTTTATTTTCTGCTAGATAGGCAGTACTAGAAGGCCAGTGAGGGGAGAGGTTAGCTTCTCCACTATGCGGTGCCCTGCTTGAGGGGGATTCTGCCTGAGAGGTACTTGGACCACCTCTGCCTGCTGGTCAACTCGGTGTTCCTCCTCCTGAAGGATGCTGTGACAATCCAGGACATCTCAACGGCATCTGACCAGCTCACAGAGTTTGTCAAACAAATGCAGTCGCTCTATGGTGCAGCCGCAATGTCCTTCAACGTGAACCAACTCCTACACTTGGCAAAAAGTGTGCACAAGCTAGGATCACTGTGGTCACACTCGCCATTTATTTTTGAGTCGGGGAATGAACACCTTTTGAAACTTCTGAGTGGCAGCAATGGTGTTCCATTGCAAGTGCTGGAACGTTTTCTGGTGCAGCAGCATTGCGAAAAGATCTCGAGCAGGCTAGAACTGACCCCGGAGACAGTTGCTTTTTGTACTGCGAGGGCTGCACGTTCGAGAGATATGTCCACACACACGCTAGGAACTGGTAAGATATTCATAGCCTTCAGTGAGCCAGAACTAGTTGCCCTAGATTAAAAGCTAGGACGGATTTTTGCCTTGGCTGTGGAGTACCAGCGCATCTCCATATGTGGTCAGCAGTACCCCTCTCGGCCTCATACAGGCGACCTAAGAAAACCAGCAACTCGGTTTTCACAGCTACTGATGACCAGCACTATGTACTGGAGAATATCTGGGAGGTGGAAAGTGGCCAACATCTACGATGTTGCTCTCCACTTTCCTCCGAGAAGGACCCCAGAGTCGCCCACCTCTTTACATGTTCTCCAGTACACAGGACTTCACGTATGAAGATAATCATGAGAAGTCAGGTGTCCCGACTCTGTGTGTCAATGACTCATATCGGCTATCTGTCTACTATCCCAAATATGATTTAGCGAGACTAGGTGGTGGAAGTGGAAGTCTACTTTTCGCATAGTTTGAGCCTTCAAGGTTAATTACTACTTGAGTGTTTTTGTCTTTCATGTTTTGAGAAATGTTTGAAATTACTATATTTCTGCTACAGCTGTTTGCATATTCATGTATTGATACTCACGATTTACTGTCCTATCACTATTGTGTGCTTTTTGTCTTTTTTATGGCTGAAGTGTTTTAAATTATATTTATTGCCACAGTGTTCCTATTCATGTGTTGCCACTCATCAGTGCACCAGGCAAGTGCTAAAACCAGCATTAGGCACACATTTGGGCCTATAGGTGAGAAGCCGATTGATGTCTATCTAATTAGAGGGTAAGAAATTAGGCACATTTCAGGAATTTTATATGCACATTTCTTTTTAAAACTGGGCAGTTCAAGAGGGATTGGTATTATAGTTTGTACAGCTATGGTTTCTTAAAATAAAATGTCACATCTAAGCAAAAAACTAGATTCCAGACATGTATTGAGAAAACAAGCTGCCTCTGTTAAAATCGTGCAGAAAAAGTAATTTCTAGGGCTGTGCAAATATTCAAAACTTCAAATAATTTGCTAATAGTATTTGCCATACAATTCTTTTTACAACACACTTTTACTGTCCGAAGTATTCAACATTTGTTTTTTATTTCAAAAATTATTCCAATGATGTTATCAGAATTTCTTGTCTCTACGCGCAGTCGCATCCCGTTTGCTTGATTGGCAGCGCTTGCAAGTTTGCTCAGCGCGGTCCTAAGCCGATCAGACTTACGGCTTTTTTTTTTAATTTTCACTTAGTTCATTTTTTAAGACTTCTTTTTATCAAGCACTGGTTTGTGAAATGTTACCCATTCATGCAATAAAGCTAGCTCTTTTCATAGATATATTTTCTGAAAAAAAAAATCTGTTATTTACTCAAGTAGAAGGGCTCAAATTAACACGAGATTTAAACTATTAGTATAAACTATTCGATTGGAGTTGCAGTAAATTTCGCAGAATGAACAATTGGGCGAGTTGGTAAGAGTTATAATGAACTCTTACCAACTCGCCCAATTTCCATTCTGCTAGGTTTCATTTCTTCGAGACGGGGCTCTTTTCTGTGTTCTCAAGACTTTGCACATAAACCCGCCAGTTTTATCATCCCTCATCGCTGTCTATGTCTGCAAGGCAAGGACTGCATCCTGGTACGCTAGATCCTCCACGTGCCCGCCGGATTTACAAGTCATTTGCGGGTGGATGGTTCCGTCTCCGAGGCACTCCAGCAGGCTGTGTCGCATCTTGTGTTCAGAGTGGTGGCAGCAGGTCCGCTTTTTTAAGGACTCCTTTGTATCGCTTGTTCCCGGGGGCTTAGTCATCCTCAAGCATCCCGCCTTTTCAAGAATGGCCAAGGACCACTGCCCAGGTTACTGAGTTTCTCTGGACCCAGGTGTGCCTCACACTGCCTCCCAAGAAGAGACCTACGGCCAAAGACGGTAACGTTGTCATCCTCGGGGATCTTTCATGTTCCAGTCACTCACCTACAAATTTTAAAAAGGACCTAAGTTCTGCCTCGAGCCCGTGCTCAGAAGAGTAGACAAGTTGGTCATGTCGAGATCCATCTCACGAGCAGCACCAGAAGAAGACAGACCAAGGTGCGTTGCTGATTGTGGGACGTCCTGTGGAGGTCCGAAGGAAGGTGCCGAAGAACCAAAGGCCTCGAGCCCGTGATTGACTTTCTCGCGTCCGACAGCATGAACATAATTTTGTCCGACAAAGAAGGGTGCTTTGTCATCATGCTCGACGGCACGTTCTCCGAAAAGCGACATCGACAACAGCCGTACTAAAAACTTTAGAGCGGTCTCCCGATCGTCCTGCCAATGTGAAGGAACGCACCATCAAATTTCTTCACCAACTGAACCTGACCAGTGTTGCTGCACGGAGCAAAGAAGCGAAAAACCTCACGTTAGAGGTATGTTTCGCGGCAAAAACCCATAAGACAGGAGTCCCCTTTCGCACCATAGTGTCAGAGCGGGATTCTTGGTTACAGGCCATTTCAGAATTATTTGCAAAGGCACCTCGACTCCCTACATATTGCAGACCCAATGTGCGTCCCCAATTCCAAAGCGATTGTTGACCTTCTAATGTGCAGCAGCAGCATCATATGTATTTTCTTTTCATAAAATCAGTTGCTAGGTCAGCGCTTGCCCTGTGTTTTCTCCTCTGCCTGTCCTTGTCCCAGTCGCGCTGTAAATTTCTAATACAGTAAACAACTTAGTTTTCACGGGCTTCATATTTCGCGATTTAGGTCAAAGCTAAAGTTTTGAAATAATTCGTGGCTTCTAATTTTCACGTCGTGGTGGGATCTCAATAGAGATTCTAATGTGTTTACATTTTACCGGAATTGTTTGCGCGAAACCTACTTTTCGCGAATTGTAAGCGATTCAGCGAAATTCGCGAAAATTATGTCGTTCACAGTATTCGCATTCGAGAATATTCCATTCAATTTGCGGTCAATTTTTAATATTCACATTCAATTTGTAGTCGCAGATCGGATAGTTGCACACTGCTAATAATTTTGTATAATTACACAGCAGATGTTGCTATTTGGATATGTTGTACAGAGTGGTTAACTGATTCCAGACGTATTGAGCTAGAATACAGCTTGCCTTTCTTCAAACTTGCAGAAACAGTAATTTTCTATAACTAGATATATGGCAGATATAGTTGCTGCATAATTCTTTAATTTAATTAATATATGTACTGAATGGGTTCAGTAGAGCTTTCCATTGATCCAATACCTGCCCAATAAATATTTGTCTTTTCTCCTTAGATTACATGTTCTACTGCCCCAAAGAGAAGTCACAAAGGGTCAGCAGAGCTTCCCATACATATGCCCAATTAGTCCCATTGAGTGCTCCTATCGGTCTCATAGAGGGCCCTATTGGTCCCATAGAAGGCCTTACTGGTCCTATAGAAAGTCCTATTGGATCAGTAGAAGACCAATAGAAGCCTCTATCAGTCCCTAAGACCCTTCTATAGGGCCAATAGGAGTGCCTATCGATCCCATAGGCACTTCTTTTGCACCAATAGAAACCTTTATGGGATCAATAGAAATATCTATCAGTCCCATAGAAGTGCCTATCGGTCCTATTGAAATCTCTGTTGGTCCCATAGAAATCCCAATCGGAATTTTGCTAGGGTGTGACATGGCAATTAGGAACAAGGTGTCGGTTAAAGTGTCATTTTTTCATTTTTTTCAGAGGTTAAGTCAGCATTCTGTTTTCTTTGTCTCCCACTACTGTTCAACGAGGAGCAGTCATAATTGTTTACTGTCACCAGCGTAAGCTAGAGCTTTCAGAAATCTTTCAATAGCATGAGAGTTTGTTTGGCAGACCTTTTAGCAATAATCATTTTGGTTAGGCCATAAATAGACCATTTGCTAATAATTATATATTAGATTTGTAGTACTGTAGAAAATATTACTAGTCATGTGTCTACTCTGCACTGAAAACCGCTTAAATAATCCCACTATAGCTGTGGTTATTCACGACTAAAACAATATGCTTCGTTTTCTACTATGTTGTCGTGTTTTATCATTAAGGTGCTAGTATGCAATTCAGAATCTATTCGTAATTTTTTAGGATCCAGCCCAGCCCCAACCAACACTTGTCGTATGGCCAAGGCAGGACAAAACGTTTTCGACTCCATTTCATTTGAAATTCATGTGGACGGAATAGTGCTGAGATGAAACGTATTTACCACATCGCAGCTGCAGCTGCCTGTCTCTTGTCCAGCTACTATGTGATGGACATTGCCTTCTGCCAAAGTCCAGAGAAAACACTCCTCTTCGTAAATGCAAAGCATTTTGCTTACAAGTCCCCTAAGCTGCCCATGAAGGTGCTTCGCATACCTAAAGTCTAGGTCAGCTTTATTTTTCTTCCTCCGGGGTCTGACGGTGGCCATCTTGAAAAGTTAGGTTTTGGTGTTCATTTGCTTATAGATATATGAGACGTACTAAAAAGTGGCTAATTGGTAACAAATTATAGTTTTCAAAAACTAAAAGCAAAATCCTGCTTTGAAAGGTGCTCCTAGATCTTTAGGAATATTCCTACCACAGTGCTCCAAACATTTTGGTAGTATGAATAGTTTTGTTTCCGTTACATTTTGCACACAGTAATTGCAGACTGTTTGAAAGCCCTCGGAGTTCCATTTTGCACAATGTCATGGCAGACTCTGTGGTAGGGTTGCCTTGCTGCATGCCCATCCGGGAGGAATGACACAAAGCCGGAATTTCCAAAACAAGAAGCTACATTTATTAGAGTAACGGGAATGGTTTCTTAGTATTAAAGAATAATATTGCCGTAGTGTTCGACCTACTACGTCTCCGTGACCTCGGTTCGTCTCCCCCGTTCCATGGGCATGTCTTCATTTTATAGGCTTTCGTGCCTATTCCTCATGCGCTGTTGTGCGCTTCGGACTGTGTCCTCTCTGGGTGGTCGGTAGCGTCATTACATGTGGAGCGCTCTACCAACTGAGCTAACCAGGGGTTAGACGTCAGTAGAGCAAACGGGTTTTATCAGCTGCCACCAGTCTAACGCCAACAAGGGTGAAGCTTGCAATTTAAGGTTATAATTATAAATGCAACTAATGTAAGGGTAGCTGAAGCTGGACAAGAATGACGAAAATAATCCCTGAGAAAGGGAACATGAGGGACAAAGGACAAACACAAATCTCCAAACACAGCTAGGTGACCGTGAGCGACCGAAAATCCGCCTGGTCCGGGTACTGAACCCGGGACCTCTCCATTACATAGGTGGAGCGCTCTACTAACTGAGCTAACCAGGGTTAGACGCCAGTAGAGCAAACGGGTTTTATCAGCTGCCACCAGTTGTCACCCTTGCTGGCGTTAGACTGGTGGCAGCTGATAAAACCCGTTTGCTCTACTGACGTCTAACCCTGGTTGGCCTCAGGTTGGTAGAGCGCTCCACGCTGCAATGGAGAGGTCCCGGGTTCAATACCCGGACCAGGCGATTTTTGTCGGTCGTCACCGGTCACCTAGCTGTGTTGGAGATTTGTGTTTGTCCTTTGTCTCTCATTTTCCCTTTCTCCAGGATTATTTTCGTCATTCTTGTCCAGCTCGCTTGCACCTTTGCATTTAATCGCACCTAGGGATACGTTTCAAAAGTGAGGGCAGCTTAACAACGCTATCTAAAACAATCGGAAAGTGATCACTGCCAAAAGGGTTGTTGAGAACATTCCATGTAAAGCAAGGAAACAGTGAGGGGGATGAAATCGACAGATCTATGAATGAAAATGTGGTGTGAGCTGCACTGAAAAATGTTGGCTCTCTACCATTAAGAAGGCATAGCCCAGACGCCAATAAAAAATGTTCAACTACACCGTCACGAGAGTCTTAACGAATATTACCCCATAGGGGGTGATGGACATTAAAATCGCATAGAATCATAAAGGGTTGTGGGAGCTGACCTACAAGATCCTCCAATTCACTAAGATGTAATGAAGTGTTAGGTGGTAAATAAAGTGATACTACTGTTATGAGGCGGTCTAAAAGAAGGTGCACTGCCACGGCTTCAAGTGGTGTATAGAGTGGGACCTCAGAGCAGGCGACCCCACCCTGTACAACCACTGCCACGCCGCCAGAGGGAGTAACACTAAGACGGTCTTTCCTAAAGACTCGGTGGCGTCTTAAAATATGAGGAGAGCGATCATGAGGATGAGTTTCTTGAAGAGCAAGAGCTATCGGCCGAAGCTCATCCATAAAATGATTCATATCATCAATATTTCTTAAAAGGCCACGACAGTTCCATTGCACAAAATTTACTTTTTGCCATTTAAAAATTTGTTTATATCAGAAAAATGTAAATCAATAGAACTCGGTTGTTACGAGTAACAAAGCATGTTTATTAGACTGTACATGCGGGCCGGCTTGGCCCGCAACTGAAGAAGAACCAGAAGCAGCGCGGCGCGCTGCTTTATATAGGAAGCACGAACGATGTGCCCCCTAGTGTCCACCCAGGCGCACGGCGGTAACCGGCCGGCTGCAACATCCCTTCCCCCAAAGTTCAGACGTCAAGGAGAAAACCGCTGCACGGCTCGTCGCAATCTGGTTGATCTTCGGAGTACCGGAGTTTGTGGCAGCACCGGGATGCTGGGCGGACTGCTGTCTGCATGGCTGTTGGTCACCACGGCCCCTGCCGAACTCCCTGGAGCGACGTCTCCCTCGTGCACGTTGGGCATCCAAGGAGCTGCCTCATCTGCTTCTTCCAGATGTTGTCGCACCGGAACCGACAGCAGCGGCGGCTCCAGGACCTCAGCCTCTGTTGAGGGTTAAACTTCTGCCTCGCTGACCCGATGCCGCAGGTGGTCCCCATGGCGCTCCCACACTCTACCATCTGGCAGCCGCACTTCCGTTGACGATGCGCTAGTAGCCTTGCCGACCACTGCAGGCACCCAACGGGGACCTGGCCGAAAGTTCCTTGCCCAAACAGGATCGCCTGGTTGCGGCACTGGTTCCCTCCTGGCTGACCGGTCGCTGAGCACCTTCTGCTGCAGCTGACGAAACTGGACCTTGCTCCGAAGATCTGGCTGCAACAGGTTCAATGCAGTCTTCAGGCGCCGACCCATGAGGAGCTCTGCCGGCGAGCGACCTGTAAGGCTGTGAGGAGTGGTACGGTAGGCAAACAGCACTCTAGCAATCCTACACTCAAAGTCTCCGGGCTGCGCCTTCTTTAGCTTCTCCTTCACCGTCTGGACCACTCTCTCGGCGGCTCCGTTGGATGCTGGATGATATGGAGGAACTAGAATCTGCCGCACTCCATTACGGGCCAGAAACGTCTTGTACAGAAAGCCTGTGAACGCTGGACCGTTGTCGCTCACCACCACATCTGGCAACCCATGGATTGCGAAAATCGACCGCAGACACGCAACTGTGGCTTCTGCTGACGGGGACGGCACACGTACAACCTCCACCCACTTGGAGTAAGCATCGACCAGTACCAGAAAGTACACCCCCTGAAATGGACCCCCAAAATCCACATGGAGCCGAGACCAAGGCCGCTCAGGAAACGGCCACGGAGTTTGCGGCACGGTCCTTGGAGCCTTGCGATGTACCTGGCAGTCTGCGCAAATGCCCACCCTGGTCACAATGTCTTCATCGATGCCCGGCCACCATACATGACTTCGGCCCACGAGCTTCATCTTCTCTACCCCGAGGTGGCTCTCGTGCAGCAGATCCAAAACTGCCGTCCGTAGCGATGCCGGCACAACCACACGACTTCCCTGCAGCACACAGCCCTCCATGACCGAGAAGTCCTCTAGCCGGTTCGCAAAGGGTCGCCATTCAGCACCAGGTGGCGGGTGACCACCAGACCACAAGGCGTCGCGCAATGGAGCCAGCACCGAATCTCGGCCAGTCGCCGCCTCCATGACTGCTGCCGACAGGACCCTAGGATAGGCTCCCTCCAACATGAAGACGTCCTGGATTCTTGAATCCTCCACCGGTGTGAACGGCAGTGGCAGCCGACTCAGTGCATCAGCATTGCACAAGCTGGCTCCTGGCCTGTAGGACAACTTGTAGTTGTAGCCGCTTAGCGTCAATGCCCATCGCAGCACTCGAGGGGAACTCTGCAGAGGAATGCGACAGTCCTGCCCAATCAGTCCCAACAACGGCTTATGGTCCGTAAACACTTCCACTTGCCGACCCCACACAAACTGGTGAAATTTCAGCATTCCAAAAATCACGGCCAACGCCTCCTTGTCCAGCTGACTATAATTCTTCTCGGCTGCTGTTAACCGACGTGACGCAAATGCCACAGGTCGCTCTGCTCCAGACTTCACTCGGTGCGCCAGTACTGCTCCAATGCCATATGGCGACGCATCGCAGCACAACAACAAAGGCAACTTGGAATCATAATAAACCAACACTTCAGCTGATGTCAGCAACTTCTTACTTGCTTCAAACGCTGCCCTTTGCTCTGCTCCCCACTGCCACAACACTTCCTTCTTAAGCAATAGATGCAAAGGATGCAACACTGATGACAAACTCGGTAGAAACCGTCGGTAAAAATTAAGCAGCCCCAAATAACTCTGCAGCTCCCGAACATCAGACGGCGGGGGTGCCCGAACAATGGCCTCGACTTTCTTGGGCGCAGGGTGCAACCCGTCCTTGTCAATGACGTAGCCCAAATACTCTACGCTTGACACCCCGAAAATGCACTTCTGAAGCTTGAGCTTCAATCCAGCATCACACAGTCGACGCAGCACCTCCTCCAAGTTACGGCGATGGTCTTCCTCCGTACTTCCCGTAACCAAAATATCGTCGAAATAAACGACGACCTGATGGCATCCCCGTAAAATGTTCTCCATTTCGCGTTGAAAAATCGCGGGTGCCGACGCCACTCCAAACGGAAGACGATTGTACTGAAAAAGCCCACGCTGGGTGTTGATGGTCACATACGTTTTCGAAGCCTCGTCCAGCTCCACCTGTTGGTATGCATCTCGGAGATCCAATTTCGAGAACGTCTTGCCTCCCGCCAGCTTCGTCCAGATCTCGTCCACCAGTGGCACTGGATACGTCTCGATGTTGGCCGCCTGGTTCACCGTGATCTTGAAATCCCCACATAGTCGGATTTTCCCATCTTTCTTCAACATCGGAACCAAAGGTGCTGCCCATTCCGATGTTCGTACTGGACTCAGGATACCTTCACGCTCCAACCGCTGAATCTCTTGAGTCACCAGATCCTGCAGTGCGAACGGGATTGCTCTCGGCCGAAAGAACCTCGGTCTCGCATCCTCCGGCACTCTTATCTTGGCCTTGACGCCTTGCAGTGTACCCAGCCCTTCCGAAAACAACTCAGGAAACTTGCCCACCACGTCGTGTGCACCGTCAACCCGATGAACGTCCAGCAAGCTGTCCAGGGGCATTCCGAAAGCACTCGCCCATTTCCTTCCCAAAAGGGCCCGGGACCCGCCCCTGACAACAAACAAGGGCAGCCGAGCCTGCCTTCCACCAAACTCGGCGTTCACTGTTGCCTTCCCGACCACTGCCGACTGGTGTCCGAAGTAGCCCCTCAACTTGACGTCGGACTGCTCGAGCTCCGTCCCCGGAAAACGCCTTGCGAACTCCGCTTCGTCCATCACCGAGTAGACGGCCCCCGTGTCCACTTCCATGCGCACCGACTGACCCTGGACAGTCACTGTAGCACATATGGGCGGCACTCGCGGTTCGAGGAAATTCACGTCTTCGGTGTGTGCCACAGCAGCAGCTGCCGCTCCGACCTCCAGCGACCACAAGCTTCCGACGTCGTTCATCTCGGCTTCGTCATCGGACACGTCCACCGCCATCACAGCTCGATGAGCGTTAGGCCTCGCAGATCCGCCCCCCGACTGTCCGCTTTTGTGCGACGGGTCTTCCGAGCTCCTGCCCCTACCTTGCTTAGTCGGACATCTTCTTGCCGAATGCCCCTTCTTCTGGCACGAGAAACACCGCAGATTACGAAACCTGCACGACGACTCGGGGTGCCGCCCCCGCACCGATGACACTCGCCGACTGTCTCGTCGGACTTTGATATCCGGAGTATGGCTGCTTCCCCCGTCTGGCCAGTCATCTGCTTCGCTCCCCTGACCGCCGCCTCCATACTGGCAACAATTTGGACAGCCCGGTCCAAGGTCAGCTCTGGCTCCTCCAGCAGACGTCTTCGCATGACGTCGTCGCGAATACCATGGACGAGCCGGTCTCTGAGATTGTTGTCTAGTTCTTGTCCGAAAGAGCACGGGTCCGCCAGCTTCCGCAGTTCCGCGACGAAATCCTTCATCGCTTCGCCTTCTTTCTGTGCCCTGCAGTAGAAGTGGTACCGCTGCACAATCACGGACGGTCTTGGGGAGTAGTGCTCCGTGAGCCGCCGCAGGCTTTCGTCGAGCGGAACCTCACTCGGTCTTCTCGGCGCCAGCAGTCTCCGAAGCAGCGAGTACGTCGGCCTTCCGCAGGAGCTCAGGAACACCGCACGTTGTTTGGCCGCCGACACGTCGTGAGCGATGAAGTGTTGTTCCAGGACCTCGACGTATTCCTCCCATTCATCGCCGCCCTCGCCCGCAAACGCCTCCAACTTCGGCATGGCGCCGCCGCTAAATCACCATCTCGTGACGAACCAAAAAAACTTGGATACTTCTGTTAGTCCTCGTCGCCAATTGTTACGAGTAACAAAGCATGTTTATTAGACTGTACATGCGGGCCGGCTTGGCCCGCAACTGAAGAAGAACCAGAAGCAGCGCGGCGCGCTGCTTTATATAGGAAGCACGAACGATGTGCCCCCTAGTGTCCACCCAGGCGCACGGCGGTAACCGGCCGGCTGCAACATCGGTAGTAAAAAGATTAAAACTAGGGAGAGAGACAACTTGGATTACTTCGGTGCAGTAACCGGTTTTTTGTTCTTCCCTGCACGGGTCTGCGTCTGCCACTACATGCTGTCTGAGTCAGAAGCAGGAGCAGCTGAATCGTCCAACTCCATGGACAAGTATGCCTTTTGAGTCGTGTCGCTGCTGTTAGCCAGCGTTTTCTTCCGACTTGGATCACGGAGAGCCAGGCCCCGGCCGTGACCAGCCGAAGAGGCAGCAGAGGTGATGGGCGGAGCGTCTTTCAACTCTGCCTGCTCCGGACCCTTGCGTACTGGGAGAGTAGCACGAGAGTTGTGCCGCTCTTTGGAAGAGGCCCTCTTCAGTGAGTTGGGGCGAGAGTGTCGCTCCTTCGCACTGGGGGAAGGCGTCGAGCAAGGACTGGCCAAGGCGTTGCCTGCCTGTCCTGAGACTTGAGGGCAGCTGGTGTGCTCCCTCCAGAAGGTGGGGTGCTGCCCCTGCGGGGGGTTGGGGCCCGAAGGGCCACTGCCAGGGCTTCAGGCGAGACCTGGGTGGCCTTTGATTCCGTTCGCGGTGGAGGGCCCCTGCGCACGCGTCCGAGTATGTACCTTTCGAAAAAAAGGAGAGCCTTTTCTTTGCCTCTGGATATGATATGCCCTCTTTGGATCTTAGGGTAAGGATTTCCTTTTCTTGCCGCCACAAGGGGCAAGAGCGAGAGTAGGAAGGGTGAGGACCCTTGCAGTTGGCACAGGAAATGGCACCTTCACAGATGTCGGCTAAATGGTCGTGGCTGCCACACTTTGCGCGCATCTCCTTTCCTCGACAGCTGTGCGATCCGTGGCCAAAGCGCTGGCAACGGAGGCACCACTGGGGATTGGGGACATAGGGGCGGATGCGGCAGTTAAGGTATCCTGCTTTGATGGTTTCTGGCAGTGTGTGTCGTTCAAATGTAAGAATGACGTGTTTGGAAGAGATTTCCTCACCATTTTTCCGGAATATAATACGCTTAACGGCAACAACACCCACACCTTGGAGTCCCTCGAGGAGTTCTTCCTCACTAGTGTGCAAGAAGTCGTCCTTGGAGAGGACCCCACGGATGGTGTTGAGCGTGGAGTGAGGGCTAACCAACACTTTGACATCGAGAAAACTGGCCAACTTCAGGATTGCTTCACTTTGTTTTTTGGTGGTTACCTCTAGTAAGAGGTCTCCGGAGTGCTGCTTTTTAGCCTTGTAGGAGAACCCGACAAGGTTTTCCAGTACCTTTGCAACAACAAAAGGCGACAGCTTTGCAACAGGTTTTTGTTCATCGAGCGAATGAACAACGAAAACTTCGTAAATGTTTCGACTTCAGGATCTTTGTCAATGGTCTTGGGTCAAAACAACGCCTTTTAAAGGCTTGCCCTGAACGGGGTATGGAGGGGTGGGGCGATATAGAAGAGTGTTCAGAGTCCGCGGTGCACCGCCCACCACCGAGCCCAACAAGGGGTTAGGTAACGCACCATAACAAGAAGGGTTTGGCTGGAGACGTTATGCTAACAGTGCTGCCGGGAAACTATACCCAAGTGGGGGTCAAGACAGAGGTCCATTGCCACCCAAGGCTAGCCCTTGCCGCCAAAGAGGGGTGAAAAAAGAGTAAGAGCAATGAGGGAGAAGTAAAAGAAACAGGGAAGCTAAAGGTGACAGATCGGAGGGGATAGTAGAAGAAAAGGCGACTAGACTGAATCATCCTGGCCGGGCCTTACCAGGACTCCCGTCTACGAGAAGCGGGGGCCGAAGTGGTGTATTGCCTCACCCGGGGGCCCCGAAGGGTCCAAACCTACCCCGGGCTCGGCTCAACCACAAGGATGCCCTTTTCCCCGGACACGGTAAAGCCACGCACAGCCAGACGTGGGCGGGTGAACCCGCATGGCTCGGGGTCCGTGGAGACACCACTCTCCAAACACCTGCTTTCACAGGTGCCCCTGCGGGGGTATGTGTTGAAGCAAGCTTCCACAACCCTTTATCCTTGTGCCTTTCACACCCCCAAGATTGCTGATCTTGGCAGGCCGTAAGTGGAAGAGTGTTCTGAGCATGAGCTGTAAACAGTGAATACATTGAATAAAGAGCTCAAAATACAGGGCGTTTCAAAATAAAGTTTAGACTCTAAAATCGCCCAATCGTCTCAGAAACCAGGAACTTGACGTCACTAAGTAGAAAATTACCTCGAAAACATATTTTACTGGTCGGACTTACGCTTTAAAATTTAAAATTTTAATTCTAAGTACAATAAAAATGAAGTATAAAAGTGCCCCAAATTAGCCAGTATTTTTTATCACACTTGATAGGAGACTTGAATTTTTAATGTGTAATTATGACTAGTAAAATATTTATTTGTGGTAAGTTTCAACCTGATACGTTCAGTCGCTGATGCTCGACGGGCCATTAATTGTAGCTGCATGCAACTTCATTTTGAGACACGCAAAAATAAGCGGCTCAACTTATCAGGTTGAAACTTACCTCGAATGTGCATTTTACTAGTGCCATCTACAGAACTTACCTCGAATACATATTTCACTTGTCCCATTTACACATTTAAATTTCAAGTCTTTACTTCAAACACGGAAATAAAAGAAAATTAAAAACTGACCGTTTCGGAAGCATGGGTCATTTTTGTTTATTTATTTTCTTGTACTTGGAATCGAGACTTAAAATTTTAATGTGTAAATTCGAGCAGTAAAAGACATATTCGAGGTAAGTTTCTACTTGATACGTCGAGTCACTTATTTTTGCAGGAAATTTTAGAGTCAAAACTTTATTTTGAAACACCCTTCGATAGATACCTGTACGGCTTGAAACTGAATATTTGCCCATCAGTATGATGATGATGATGATTAGGGTTTAATGGCGCAAGAGCGACTTTGGCTATATTGCGCCAGACAAAATTACTTAAGACGGCTATACTAGGAAAGAGATATTAAAGTTTTGATGGTAAAGTTACAGCTGATGTATATATCCAGTCTTTTTTAAGAAAGTCAAAAACACGGTTAAGTGGCACTAAGGGATGATCACCAAGCAAAAACATAGGATGAAATGGAAGGTGACCTCTAAAAAGTTCAGGAAAACTTTGTCGGCGATGTTGGTGATGAAATCTACAATGCCATAAGATGTGCAAAACTGTCAGTTCTTCCCCACAATGGGCACAGAGCTTTCGTCTTGCCAGACAGAAGATGTAGATGAGTCAGACGTGAATGACCAATCCTCAGAGTGGCATAATAGAACCTCCAGTCGACATAAATTATGGAACGAGCTCTCCCACAGAGCCAAGATGGGTTTAATGACATGAAGTTTATTGTTACACTCCACGTCCTTCTCCGACTGTTATGTCTCCAAAAGTGCTTTCTCCAAAGTGGCCTAAGCTCCTGATAGGGTAGCTCCAAGAGATGCTGCCAAGTCCTTTGCACTTGCAGCCAGTTTGTCCGTACTTGCTCATTCCTCCTAGGAATTCCTACATGACTGGAGGCACCCAGCAGAATCTTATGGTGTGTCCGAGTTCAGGAGAGCCCGGTTTAGCCTGGAGCCGTATATGTAATACAAGAAGGTTCTTTGTGGGAGCAGTCTAGAAGAAAGAGCCTGTATCACGCTTTGCGCAAAATCGACAAAGAGAATAGCCTCTAATATGTTGTTACTGATGATATGTTCAATGGCTAGAGAGACACCATAAATCTCTGCAGAGAAAAATGCTTGCCACCCTTTATCCATTCAAAGCAAAGCTGTCCATAAGAAGGGCACCAGAAATATACTGGCACAACCAACAAAAGATGAAGATTTCGATCCATCAGTATAGTGAACTCCGTATAATCTCCTATATGTCTCCTGCAGCGAGTGGCACTCACTGCTGCAGGACTTGAGCAG